>CAIGRP010129468.1:0-45839 GCA_903798385.1 Fraxinus cuspidata | reverse complement strand
CTAATATAATTAATTGGTCGAATTAAATTGTTATTATTTTCTTTTCAAAACATATTTGGCTTTAGTTGTTGAGCTAGTGGTCATCCCCGTTTGAAACCTTTTCCTAACCACCGCACATTTAAACACGTGGATTGGGACAATTGAAACAACCTCTTAGATCATGACTAATGGTCTAGATTTCACTTTATAAAAACGTCGTGACTTTTTGTTATGTATCTTTTGCACTTCAAGACTGGACAGACTTGCGCCTTCTAATTAAAAGAAGGAAAATTGATACCTATTGCCGGATGATTAACTTTTGCTATTCGGCGAATCATATTCCAAAAGCCATATGGCTGCCTTACACTTTACTGGTCCATCCTCCTTATACCTTATCTTTCGCGGTGCTCCATATATTCCAACATAGCTCTCGATATATCCACTCGAAAGAGCAGGGGATGTCAGGTATTTACTTAAACATAGATACAGAAAATTAAACAAGATTCAATATCTGAAAGTCGGATCACCATTGTGTTTAGATAGCATCTATGGTAGGATGTGTACATGTGGTGATTTTCGTAAGTTGGGACGATTTCTGAATCTGATCTACATGCTAACAGAAATCTACAAGGCGAGAAGAAATTAGAACTTCAACTCTACGACCAGTTCATGGCCACCAACTGAATTTAGAGAGAATTAGTTTCAAGATTTTCACGTATTTCTCTATTCACATTATATTAAATGTCCCATATGAAATATAAGTTACTAATTTATGTGAATGCATAGACTACTAACTTGTGATATGTGATTAGTCAAATGTTATATTTGATTTGTGACATGTGACATGTGACTTATGAATTGTAACATGTGATCTGGGAGTTATAATCAAATATATTACGTTGTAACATGTTATCAATGCATAATATAACCTATGACATGTGACATGTGACTAGTGACACGTGATATGTAATCTATGACCTAAGAGCAACTAAATATATGTCTACTTGTGATCTATTATTAATGCAGAATGTGACCAGTGACATATAATCTATGACCAGTGACACGTGTGTGGCAAGTAACATTGTATAATATATATCTATAATAGGAACAAACCTCATATGACCCTCTTAAATGACAAGAACCTCACATGTATAAATTTTCACCAGCAACATAAGCAAACTAAATGAATTATATTGCTCAAACGAACACAAATATACTTGGGGAAACATGGAAGACTTTTAGAAATGTTACACGAGTTAGTTCAAATTTTATCGAGGCAGTGTACAGTTATACTTAATTCTTTTTTGCAAAAGACATTATTTGCGTACAATTCGAATTTGCCTCATTAGCTTAACATCTCCATTAATGCTAAAAATCATCTTTTTCCTTTTATTATCTTTAAAGTAAAATCAATATGATGAAAAGGGTGAAATCCAAACAGGAAAAATAATTGAAAATTTAAATCTCATGCTTGAGTAATCTATATATTGACTTTCTTGACTGCTTTTTTATGGCCGATTAAAATATGGAAGAGTCTATTTAAATTTTAGTTTAATATTAGTCAGCAGTTTATAGATGGTTTATTGCTACAACTATGAAGGACAACAGTTCTATTTAATTTAGTTTCATATTACTAAACTTTTATATCGTCAAAGTATTGGTAAAATGAATTGAACCCAATTGAAGGATTTGTTTTCAGTTATGGACTCATTTTGAAACAATTGAAAAGGGAAGAAAGATAAATTGGTCATTGGATGGATGTTTGGGACTAATTCCACATGTTAGAGATTGAAGGGCATGAAATGAACTGAAGGACATTGGTTGCACAATTAATTGGACTTGAGGGCTAGAATGCACATTATGAAATATTGTTGGACATTGGTGCAAATTAAAATTTAATATGGCAGGAAAGATGCGATTTTGTTAACAAAATGGGCTTTGACACTCAGACTTTGATTTTTTACTTAACTTGGGTTAACTTCCTTTTGTTTTCAGTTATGGACTCGTTTTGAAACAATTGAAAAGGGAAGAAAGATAAATTGGTCATTGGATGGATGTTTGGGACTAATTCCACATGTTAGAGATTGAAGGGCATGAAATGAACTGAAGGACATTGGTTGCACAATTAATTGAACTTGAGGGCTAGAATGCACATTATGAAATATTGTTGGACATTGGTGCAAATTAAAATTTAATATGGCAGGAAAGATGCGATTTTGTTAACAAAATGGGCTTTGACACACAGACTTTGATGGACAACATACAAAAATGCCTATAAAATTAGATGTATTTTAAAAAATCATAAAAACATATTTTGTGAAGTTAAGTATCACTTTTTATTAAAAAGTGAAATACAATGTCATTTTTTAAATTTAAATGTTACTTTTTTAATTAAAAATGACATACAATGTCACTTTTATTGTCACTCAAAAAAGTGATAAAAATTAAAAAACAAAAATCAAAAAATAATAATAATTAAAAAGTTATAGTAAATAAGAAAAGTGACAAGTACTAAAAAAGAAAAAAAGTGACAAAAAAAATTACAAACACTTGGAAAAGTGGCAAAATTCCATTAACAAAAATTACAGATTTTTTTTTAAAAAAAAATTAACAAACAATAAAAGAAGTGATATAAATTTTGAGAAAAAGTGACAAACACTAAAAAAAAGTGATAAATTTTCAAAAAAATGACAAAAAAAAAAAAAAAAAGTAACATACGCCAATCAAAAACTTAGAAGTAAATAGTTGATTTTCCTCTACATAATATCTTTTTATGATTATGCTTCACTTGCATTATCTAAGCATATAACATAACTTAATTTTCGGAATACTACAACCTATAAGTTGGAAGTGACACAATTTAAAAAAAAAAAAAAAGTAATAGAAATTTTTTTTTTTTAAAAAAGAGACAAATTTACATTTGGTGAAATTGAAAAGGTGTAATGTTGTAGAGAGATACGTTGGCGATAGACAAATTTATGTTTGTCGATTAAATGTAGGTGATATTAATATACAAGATTTTAACTTTATTTCTACCTTTAATATTATCCAAGTCGCCTTGCGAGCAATAAGAATTTACATTTAACTCTTTAACATTACACCTATTATATTTTGCAACTCATTAGAGGTTGAATTGGTCACTACGTATGAAGAACCCACTTTGTAGCCATGAAATCATTCTACCAACAGTTATAGCGAAACTTCTCCTCTTCTCTAATATATCGGTCCGCATCAATCATATTCGCACAAAATTGAAAAGTGAAATTAAGAAATTTAGAAAAATAAACAAATTTAAGAAGGAAAATTGAATCTTGGATATGTGGCATCTGCATGATCATCTTCAAGAATATGATCAAGCACCAACACAAACTCCATAGCAAGTGCCATCGAATCCAGGCTTGATTGGGGAAAAAAAAAAGTCTTTCCCACTTACGATATTGATCGAATAATCTACTTTTCTTCGGATCTCCGCCACAACCTCTTTTTTGGCATTGAAAATGATGGAGCTCCGGTTCACAAAGGAGCCTTCTAACTGTACTCTTCGTTGGGGAGTATTTTACATCTCCACCGTCACGCTCGACCGTCCGATTATTGATAATCTACAAATGTTGAATAACGGCTTCTTACCCTCGATTCTCTTGCCAACGAAGCCTTCCCACATCTGAAACGACTATATTCCTTGAGACATGCTATATGACTAGAAGAGAACCCAACAGAATCCGGACGGAGCACTCACACACACATGGGTCCTGTAAATTGTTTTTCTTTTTTAATACACAATGGGGCCCACTGTTTGTCTCTCTTCTGGTCAATTTATGTGGTTTGCTTTCTGTACAATAGGAATAAGCCATATTCCTTTATTTATGTGTGCGTGTGTTCAGGGGTTTGAGGTTTGGGGGTTTTTATAACGTATTAATTGTGTTTTTAAACGGTTTAATTAGTTAATAGGGTATTAATCAAATTAATTAATTTTTCAGTGTATTGGGCTAATTTACTCGGACTCAAATTAATTTAATTGGGTTTGGACTGCAACTGTTAGCGATTAAATTGGAAGTAAAATCAAGGATTTACGCACAGAAACAAAGGAGACACGGCCATAATTTAGAAGAGATGCGGGCAGAATTTGGAATAAAAATGACGGCGAAGACACGACAGCGCAATTAGAAAGGAAAATTCCACTTATACATAAGAGGTTGACAACCGAGGTTGACAACCTCTCACATGCAAGCGGACCCCATATGATTAAAAGATTCAAAAAAAAAATGTGGACCCCCTCATTGTGAGTGTTCCGTAAACCTGTATGTCAACCATTGGTTGTATAAATAGCATGATCCAATTAGAAAACAATTCTAGATTTTTGTGCAATAATTCATCAATAATTGTACAAGGAATTTGCAAATTAAACACCTTCCGTCAATTTATCAATGATGTCATTCCACTTTTATTTGTTTAATTCTTAGCATGTTATGCTAAGTATTTTAGTGCTAGGTTTTTTATGAACCTTGTATTCTGAAACTTTAACTTTTGAATCTTGTTTTTGATATTAATATACGTTTTTTTTAATGATTGACATGAATTTTGTTATTCTCTACAATTATATGCGCAATAATTGTACGAGTAATGTAGCTTACTTTACCTTCGAAATATTGAAAATAAGTTAGATATAATATCAATTATTGTAGAGTCCAATATGAGATAAAAATATACCTCTATGCTCTAGGCTTTTCACTTGTTTATGTTGGTAGACTTATAATATTAAGTTGTATTGATCTTTTGGATTGTGGCAATAATATTTTATGTGCTAATTACCTTCTCTAATATAATCAATTGCTCGAATTAAATTGTTATTATTTTCTTTTTCAAAACATATTTGGCTTTAGTTGTTGAGGTAGTGGTCACCCCCGTTTGAAACCTTTTCCTAATCACCGCACATTTAAACACATGGATTGAGACAATTGAAACTATCTCTTAGATCATGACTAATGGTATAGATTGCACTTTATCAAAATGTCATGACTTTTTGTAATGTATCTTAAAGAATCGTACTCAATTGATGCACATATTGGAGACTTTTTCAATTCCCACATTTAAATCATATATATTAAACCATTAATACAACATATTATTCAAGGGTAGATGAAATTTTAATTTTTCTAGCTTGGGCTAAGTTACATTCAGAACTTTTTTATACATTTCAAGATTGGACACACTTGTGCCTTCTAACTAAACGAAGAAAATTTGATACCTATTGCAGGATGATTAACTTTTGCTATTCAGGGAATCATATTCCAAAAGCAATTGGCTGCCTTACACTTCAGTGGTCCATCCTCCATATACCTTTCTTATCTTTTGTGGTGCTCCATCCCACATTCCAACATAGCTCTTAATATATCCACTCAAAACAGCAAGGGATGTCAGGTATTTACTTAAACATGGATATAGAAAATCAAACAAGATTCAATATCCGAAAGTCGGATCACCATCGTGTTTAGATAGCATCTGTGGTAGGATGTGTACATGTGGCGATTTTCATAAATTGGGAAGATTTCTGAATCTGATCTACATGATCCCAAATTATCAAATCTGATCAGATGTCCAGCTTCCAATAGAAATCTACACAACGAGAAGAAATTAGAACTTCAACACTACGAACAGTTCATGGCCACCAACTGAATTTAGAGAGAATTAATTTTTAGATTTTCACGTATTTCTCTTGTTTTGGCAAAAAATAATAATCAGTCTCATAAACCATAAATATAGACATCGCATATATAATCCTAAGAGCATTAGTATCAGAAAAACCCTAAGCCGAAAGGGCTCAAGAAATAATTATTGGGAAAAATTCACATATACCATACTTTGAGAATCCACTTTCAAAATTGTCAAAATTAAGGATTTCTTTCAAAATTCAGGTCATAAATAAGAATATGATAATATTTTAATTGATTTTTTATGGCTTAATTAAGGGAAACTAAAATAGGTAATATATCAAATTCATCTAAATCTTTATGAATTCTTAAAATAGGTAATATATCAAAATCTTGTTTCATTTTTTCTATCGCAAGTGTATGATATCATAAGAAGTAATACAGTGGACATTTGAGTCCAAATTATCATTCCCACGAGGACTATATTATAGAATTTAATTAGATTTTTCTAACTCCTTTTTGATGAAAGCAAACAAAGAATTTACTTAATTAAAATGCACACAACGATTGGTTGAGACTTCAAATAATGGATGGAAATTAAGAACGAAGAATTTTACATATTGATAATCTTTAAGTCCTAATTCAAGATTCGAGAGCCTAATGTAGTGTTTGATCGAATTCTTCTGTAATATTCAATTTACCCTTCTCGAGTTCTCATTGAGCCTATTTAACTATCTCAATCCCATATTTCTATGCGAATCTACCTTAGTTAAACGAGATATTAGTTCTAAAAATTCATGTGTGCTTGCAATATTTAGTATATGCATCTCTACATATTATAATAAATTACCAAATTTTACTATATGGTCTAAAACTCAAACTCACATCTCGATCCGTAAAAGATTCACAAAGTCATCAAATTAGTGATTAAGCAATTTAATACATTAAACTTATAGTAAAATCAACATATGAATGATAAAATACCAAGAATCTTGACTAAAAAATATAAAAGTTTTCAAGTAGATTATATTGCTCGCCCTAACATAAAGTTTAACTACTCATAATAAATGAAGAAGAAAAACAAGAAGTTGTTATTGAATACATCACCAAATTTTGAATATAGATGTAGAAAAAGAAATAAAGCTTGCACCAAGATGTACTTTCTCTTCCATTCAATGCTTCAAAATGTGAATTCCTTGATGTTTTCCTCGTTTAAATTGTGCACTTTGATCTCTCGTTGTACATTTATTTTCTCATTGTGTGGAACTCTATAAAAGTGCAACATTTCTTCTATTTATACTCTCTTATACGTTCTTCCCAAATTTGAAGTTTTTCTAGGCTTTTTGCGGCCCAAAACAACATGCCCTAAAATTTGCGGTGTAGTGCCTAAGCGCTAGGAGGTAGCGCCTAGGCACCACGATGTAGATTCGGGTAGCGCCTAAGCACTATGAGTATAGTGTCTAGGTATTGTATCTCTGTAAAAATTGGCTTCTTCCAGGTAAACATAGCGTTAGATTGTCAACGCCTGGGCACTGACTTGCTGCTCCAAACTCTGCGACATTTTCAGTATTATTGTCATAACATTTTTTTCGATATCCGATTAAGGTGATTCAAAATGAATTGGAAAGATAACTTAATGGGCTAGAACTTTGATAGAAGTAGATTTTTATCAATTCGAACGTTTACTGGGCCAAAATAGGTCTAAATCTCCAACTAAAAATCTGGACATCCTTGTTAGGTTGAAAATTGATTTGTGAAAATATTTTGGCCATATTTTCACTCATTTTGACTTTTAATTGTATCCATTTGAACCCTAGCATTTTCGAATCTTCATTGTGAGCTCCGACACAACTTTAGAGTGTTTTCACTTTAGCCCACAAACTTTGGATCTTGCCATTTTTCGCTTATCTCTTTCAATTTAACTTCCATTCATCAAGTTTGACCTAATAGCACATTATATAATAAATTAGGCTATAATTCTATTAAAAGAATTACGAAATGTCAATATTTTAGAGTTCGGATAAGTGTATAAAATAAACTTACCACTGTGCTTTTCAATTACCAAATTGAAATGAGTTGAAAACTAATGGCATGTTAGTCAGGAAGATTGGATTGCACTGGAATATATGACGAAAAAATAAAAGGTAAAAATTTATTCATTACGCCATCCAATTGTGTGGAGTACTTTATACCAAACATGCATAAGAACTCACAGTTCCTTGGGTAATTGGAACCTCTCCAAGAATTGCTGCAAGGAGTGTGGATTTGCCAGAACCCACCTCTCTACAAATGGCAATCTTCTCACCTAGCTTAACCTCCAAATTAATGTTTCTAAGTGTTGCCTTCAATTGATTCTCACTCCATGACAAATCGGCGGACTTAATAGTAATACTATGATTTGTATCATGTACAATAGACTTCACCCAAATATTTGTAGTTTCCAGTTCAGGTGCTTCAAGAAATTGGGGATGACTAGAAAATGATAGTTGTAGAGACTATCATTGGGGATGACCAGAAAATGAAGATATTACATGCCTTGCGCAACTGAACATATGATAACCATTTTTCTTCAATTTGCCTCAATTTTTTTATGACATGCTTGAAATTAGTTTCCCACACATATAACTTCAACACCTTCATGTTCACTAGAGCTTCAGATATAGCCTTCAGTCTTTTATCCTATGCAACTATGAGCTTCAATTGAAACTTTTGCTATAATTTTGCAAGGGGAGCATTGCAAACAACAATGAGAATTATTACTATGAGGGATGCAATCGTAGTGTTGCATTTTTTTTATATCGTAAGTGTACGATATCGTAACAAGTAGTAGAGTAGACCTTTAAGTCCGGAAATTGTTCCCACGAAGATTATACTTTAAGGTTTAATCAAAAAATATTTTCTAACTCCTATTTGATAAAAACAAGTAAATAATTATGATGGTTGTGATTATTTTTTTTAAACTACTTTTAACTAATTGAAAGTATAAAAAGATTGCAAACAATGGATGATTGAAGATTCAAATATGTGATGAATATTAGGGCATAACACTTTCATCTATTGATCACCTTAATTCTTATTTCAAAATTCATAACTTAATGTAGTGTTTGATCGAATTCTTCTATTGTATTCAATTTATCCCTCCCGAATTCTCATTGAGCTTATTTATCTAATTAAATTCCATATTTTTATGTGAATCAACCTTAGTTAAACGAAGCACTAATTCTAAGAATCTATATTATGACCTCAATAATTACTAAATGTATCTCTACACGTTATACTAATTTACCGAGTTTTACTATATGATCTAAATCTCAAACTCACTTCTCAATTAGTAAGAGATTCACATAATCATTAAATTAGCGATCAAGTAATTCAATGCATTAAATTCATAGTAAAACCAACACATATAAGAATAAATCACATAAATCTTGAACAGAATAATAAAGGATCACAAGTTGACTACATTGTTTTCCCTAATATAAAAATTAGTTAGTCATACTGTAAAAATAAAAATACGCAAAAGTAGAATGATATTATCAAAAATTGACGAAACGTGAAACTGCTCGTGTGTGCAGTCTTCATTCCTTTACATTTCTTTTTTTTTTTTCCTTTTTTTTCTCTTTCTTTTCTCTTTTCTTTCTGCTGGCAGCTTTTTCTTTTTCTCTCTCTCCTCTTTCTTCTTCTTTTCTTTGTTTTTTATTGGCTTTTCTTTCTTTCTTTCTATCTCTCTCTTTCCTTTGTGCCATCTCTGTATTTTTCATGTGCGTTTCTTTTTTGTTTTCCCTTCCCAATGCTGCAGTTCTCCTTTTTTCTATCTTTCCCATCTGTATATGTCTATAGACTTGCATTGAAAACCCATTTAATTTGAACTCATTTAATGTAATATTTCTCTCCAATGTTTCATCTTCTGATTTTGTCATTTTTCGTCACTTTTGCATTCTTCTCCACAATTCTTCACTAAACATAAAGTTTTACCTACAAAATACAATATAACATAAATTAGGTAGAATTTTATCCAAAAGACAATAAAATATCATTAATTAGGCCCTCGAATAAGTGTAGAAACTACACTTATCACACCCCCCAAACTTGAATCTTTATTTGTCCTCAAACAAAACTAAAACCTAGCAAACACAAACAAACAATGCTAATTACTTAACTGGTGGCCAGTCATTCAAGTAAAGTAACAAGATTTAGCTAGCTAACCTAACTTTTTATCTCAGAATTAAAATCATAATAACAAATCTATGCACAGTTTCAAAATCACAACACAAAAATTAAAATCCACTTTTTCAATGTAAAATCGACATGTGTGAGTGAAGAATTAAGCATGGTATTATGAATCCATAAGTTATTTCAATTCCCGACCATCAATGGTCAAATATGTTATTTCATCATTTGTAAGATTCACACACCTCCAAACTTATTTTTTTCACACGTTTCTAGTGTGTGAACTAAGGTTGGATCTTTTGCTATTCTCACCTCTCTAGTTTGGCAAAATTTCACCAATTACAGTTCAACATTTCAATAAATAAGGATTCTCCATTAAATTTGATTGCTTCAATATCTAGGACTTAACAAGGCTAGCTATCTCTTATCAAATGTCTAATTTGTTTTTAAACAAGTGTTTGAGACTTAACCAATGATTTAGTGCGTCTTCTATTTCATGCACCTGCTTTTTCTGAATTTATTTTTTAGAATAATTTTTTCTTTATTTGAATCATTCTCTCCCTTAAGCTTTTCTAAATAACACATGTAACAAGTTTTCGGCCGATGACTCCTAAGTCAGATTTTCATAGGGCACCAAGTTTTAAAAAACCTTACAAGCTTAGAAGCACGAGTCATAAAGGCTACGAAGAGAAATTTTCTAATAAAATATTTTTTTATGTTTTGATTAGTGCAATGTCCCTCATTTAACGTCAATTCTAGTAAAATGACCTCTAACTTGAGATTGTTACCCAATTACATCCTATTGACCTTAGACAATCCACACAAGATTTTAATTTCACATATGAAATCCCTATTTATCTCAACATTTTCCTACAATAGTGAAATCCCCAAAACTATTCTAAATTTGGTCGAAAAATGTAAAATTTAGTGATTATTGGTTTAGCATCTATGGTCTACTATTTCAATATATTCAATTATGAAATCAACTCATTCCTGCACAATGCTTAACTTAATTCATATGCTCAATATATATCAAATTTCACATGGAAAAGCAAAAATTAATCTAAGCATACAACTTATTTACCATACATAGATCCTTTATAATTCAATATATTTATCATTGCCAGCCAGACCAACTAACTCACACAAGCACACAAAAAGAAAAAGATTTTTTAAAGCAATAAAATCACACAAAAACACTTAACAAAAGTGAAAACTCATGTTTTCCGCCCTCATACTTAAACTAGACATTGTTCTCAATGTCTTTAATCCTAAATTCGTATATAACGGGATTGGGAAGAAAGTGAAGGAAAGACTCTCCTGATATGACCTGTCATTCAATAGCTGGCTTTCATTTTTCTCCCGTGGCTCCTTGGTCAATATTGATTTAAATGTTCAGCGATGTCATGTTCCTGAAAAATCAAATAAAGCATTAAGATCAAATATTTGGAACAAGAGTTACTTAACTCTAATATCTAATAAATCAACTAATATATCGAAGACCTAAGAGGAACGGGGTATGGATGATGAGTCACAAATAAACTTAAAATAAATTAAACTATCCTAAAACTTAAAAATATAATAAATAAAAATGAAAAAAAACCTTGGGTTGCGTCCCAAGAAGTGCTTCTTTAACGTCATTAGCGTGACTTTGTGCGATGCTTGATCATCGTGGCTCGAACCAAGTTATCCTATCATTGCACTTTGTGCAATTTTCATTTATGCATCCTTTTTTGCTCTCCATATTTTACATTTCCATTTTCATCTCTACCAAGAAGTCCAACAAAGTTTAATTTTCTATTTGAAAGCTTCGTTGATTAGGTGGCTCTTCTCATCAATTCTAAAGTAATGATTTTTGTTGAAAGGTTTCTCAAATGGGGTATAAAGATTAAATATCTCTTGCTTTTCCGCCACTCTTAATATTAGCTCACCATTCTCCATGTCAATTAGAGTTTAACCCGTTGCTAAGAATGGTCGCCCCAATATAATTGGAATGTCTCGATTGTTTGGTATGTCCAGTGCATTGAAATCCACCAAAAATATTAAATTTCCTACTTTTATGAGCATATTCTCAACTTTGCCACGTGGCTTTAACATTGTTGTATCAGCTAGTTGTAGCTTTATTGATATTGATTTGACTTCACCCAATCTCAATTTCCTATTTATATGACATTAGATTAATACTAGAACCCTTGTCACACAATGCACTAATAACACAAGACTTTCCAATTGAAATGGGCAAAGTACAACTTCCTGGATCTTTCAACTTGGGAGATAATTTGTTTTGCACTCTTGCTCTACTTTCCCCCGTTAATGCCACAATTTCAAACTCCGAAAACTTTCGTTTCTTTGTCAACATTTTTTTAAATTTTCTGTAACTTGGAATTTGTAATATCGCATTTCGCATCAATCAACAGAATATTGATTTGGTGCTTCTTGAGAACATCAAGAAAATTTTCAAATTTTATGTCTTGTTTGTTCTTCTTAAGCCTTTAAGGAGAAGGAATGGGAGGCTCGTAAGCCTTGACTAGACTTGGTGCCTTGACAGTGGATGTTTCTGTACTCTCTTCATTCTCAATCGAGACAGGTGCGGATTTTTCCTCCATTATAGCTTCATCAATATCTTCATAGTTATCTTTTTTTCTGGTCGGGTCACAGTAATCTCTGGTAATTGTACCCCACTCCTTGTAGTATTTTTCTCCATTGATTTCTTTTGAAGTCTTTGGGGAAATGGAAGTGGAGGTACAAATGCTTTAACTTTTATAGGAGCCCTGGGTTGATAGTTTTCTATTACTCTTATTGTTATCATTTACTCTTTAGTATTTGTCATTGTATTGCTTGGCAATGATCCCTGTAGATGTTCAGCAAGTTGTTGAGCTATCTGACAAATCTTTGTCTCCAACTTCTTGTTAGATGCTTGTTAATTTTGAAAATTAGTATCAATCTATTGGAATATTTTATCTATTTTCTACATATATTGATGAAACATATCTCCCAAACTTGGTTTGTTCTCCTGCTGGGTATTATTTGAACAATTCCCTTATTGATTATCTGACAATGTGAAATTCGGGTGCTGTCTCCATCCTGGGTTATATGTTTACGAATATATGTTAAAATTGCGGGACCTATTTTGAATGAAGTTGATTTGTTCCTTGGGAAAGCCCATAGACATACAATTTCCTGTCAAATGATTAGCTCCATAGTTTTCACATGATAGACCACCCATCACTGCCTATGCTCGTCTCGTTTGTGATTTCATCAATAGCTTTACCTGTTTTGTCAAAGCCACTATCTGTACTTTGGTAGATGTTGTGCTGTCTAATACATACATCTAACATGCTCTCGGTGGTACCACTCTTTCTGATGAAAATATTGAATGTGTAGTGACAACTAACTCAAATAAATCAATGGTTTGTTGTACTGATTTTCATATGATCGATCCACCAGCAGAGGAATCCACCTGAGATTTTGACAGTGGTGAGGTTCTGGTGTAGAAGTACTGCACTTGATTACCTATTGTAATTTCATGATTTGGACACTTTCGCATCAGCTCTTTGAATCTGTTACATGCCTCGTGATAGCTCTCTCCATCTTTTTATTGGAAAGTTTGAATTTTCAATCTGATTTTAGATACTTTCGTCGGTAGGAAGAATAAGAATTTGTTGCGGAATTTTCAGGTCAGTTCTTCTCATGTAGTAATGCTTCCATGAGGTTCGGCGTTTAACCACTCCAATGCAGCATCTCTCAGTATATATGAAAATAATTGCAACTTAATAACGTCTTCATTAACCCCAAGAGCATGGAAGTTCTAACAATTTCTAGAGATATGTGTGTTCGGACTTTCAAGAGATAGCCCATAGATTTGGAGAGTGTTGCTCATCAAATTGATTCACTCTGCCCTTATCTGAAAATTATTTACCCTAAAATCTGGATACACAATACTGTAATGCGCATGCGTGACTATTGGAGTTAAGAACATTGAAATTGGCAAGTCTCCTTCATTTCTTTCCCTTCGCTCGAGTTGTTGATCCGGTAGCGCCTCTACTCTTGCGGCCACTTGTCCAATTGGTTGAATAGGAATAGGAATAGGAATATTTTGATTGTCCACCATTTGATGTTGTTTTTTTTTGTTTGTGTTCCTTGCATTTTTGTCTGGAAGTATGTTCTATTTTCGAATCAAATGGTTCAAGATCGTCGCATTGGGTACGGAGCATACAACGAACTCTTTTTTTTATATAAAAGAAAGTAAAATCAAATCAAATCAAATAACAGTTAAAATAAAATAAATTAAGACTAAAAGTAAATAGTCCCCGGTAACAGGGCCAAAAACTGTTGCGGTTTTTATATCGTAAGTGTACAATATCGTAACAAGTAGTATAGTGGTCATTTGATTCGGGATATTGTTCCTACGAAGACTATACTTTAGGACTTAATCAAATTTTTTTCTAAGTCATATTTGATAAAAACAAGTAAATAATTATGTTGGTTGTGATTATTTTTTCTAACTACTTTTAACTAATTGAAAATATAAAAAGATTGCAAACACTAGATGATTGAAGATTCAAATATGTGATGAATAATATGATATAACAATTTCATCTATAAATCACCTTCATTCTTAATTCAAGATTCATAACCTAATGTAGTATTCGATCTAGTTCTTCTATTGTATTCAATTTACCTCTCTCGAGTTCTCATTTAGCCTATTTAACTAATTAAATTTCGTATCTCTATGTGAATTAACCTTAGTTAAATGAAACACTAGTTCTAAGAATCCATATTATAACCGTAATAATTAGTATATGTATCTCTACACGTTATACTAATTTACTAAATTTTATTATATGGTCTAAATCTCAAACTCACATCTCCATTCGTAAGAAACTCACATAATCCTCAAATTAGTAATCATGTAATTCAATGCATTAAATTCACAGTAAAATCAACACATATAAGAACAAATCACATAAATCTTGAATAGAAAAGTAAAGGATCACAAGTCGACTACATTGCTTTCCCTAATATAAAAATTAGTTATTCATACTGTAAAAATAAAAATACGCAAAAGTGGAATGATATCACCAAAAGTTGACGAAATGTGAAACTGCTCGTATATGTGGTCTTCTTTTTTTTTCCTTATTTTTCTCTTATCTATTTTCTTTCTTCTAGCAGCTTTTTCTTTTTTTGTTCTCTTTCCTCTTTCTTCTTCTTTTCTTTTCGTTTTTTTTTTTTTTGCTTTTCTTTCTTTCTCTCTCCGTGCCCTCTCTGTATTTTTCGTGTGTGTTTCTTTTCTGTTTTCCCTTCCCAGCGTGCAGTTCTCCTTTTTTCTATCTTTCCCATCTGTATATGTCTGTATCATGTAACTAATATATATATATATAGAGAGAGAGAGAGAGAGTTTAATTTGGGCCTCCAATTAAAATTTTCAATACAAGTCTATTGAGACTCATTTAACTCGAACTCATTTAATATAATATTTCTCTCCAAGGTTTCCTTTGAATTTTGCCATTTTTCACCACATTTGCATTCTTTTCTCCAATTTTTCATTAAATATAAAGTTTTACTTACAAAATACAATATAACATAAATTAGGTAGAATTTTATCCAAAAAACAATTAAATATCATGATTTAGGGTCTCGAATAAGTGTAGAAACTACAGTTATCATGTAACAAGCCCTACGACATGGAATAGAATGGTGAGTTCAAGGCCAAGATCCAGAATTGTTCTTCATGATTGATGGAACCTATAAGGAAACTCTCTACTTCGATAAGCATCAATAGTGACATAGTTCATTGTCTCACCACTTGAATGCATCAGTTTAGAAGCATTAGATAATCTCAGTCGCTTCTTGTAGACGGCTACCGTGAGTAAAGTGTTAGAATATTTTCCAATAAATGATGGTCAACATTTCCATTTGTCAACTTTTTAAATTGATCAATAGCAATATTTCACATTGAGTGCACCTTCCATATTGATCAAAGTTACACAATTTCATAAATGGCAATTACCTAATTTTGTTTGAGGTTTGACGGCTAACCTCAACTATATATACATCCTCTATGGTCCAAAACTCTACACTAAAAACACAAAGGTTAACATCACCATAGAGTGAAAAGAGTGAGGAAACTATAGAGAAAAACCTAGAGAGTTTTTCCTTCTAGCACCATGGCCGGAGGAAAGATTTATTCGGTTTATGATTCATTATTCCGCATTGGAGTCATAATATGTTTTACATTTGGTATGAGAGCGGGTTACCTCTGCAAGTTGTTGATGAGAATTGTTTTTTCTCCATAGCCATTTTTTTGCAATACTTGGCATTTTTAGTTTTTGTGTTTCTTCTTGCCTTCTATGATAAAAAAAAAATCGAACTCTATATAATGTTTATGTGCATTAAAATCGTTCAAAACTTCATCACAACAATTTTTTGAAAATTTTCATGAATTTTGGCTAATTATGATTTTTTTCAAAACTTCATAGTTTGTTGTTGTTTAATGCATGTAAGTCCTTAAAACTCTGTTTTATTGAGTTTTTAATCATTCTGGGCATCAAAACTCAATTTTTGCACGTAAAAACTCATTTTTCAACCGGGTAATAACCGGGTCCGGCCTTGAAACGGGTTGGATATTGCAGAAAAATCGGGTTGAAATTGACAAGGTTGGAGGTAGGACTTCACAAAATGTATAAAATTGCTCAATTTATTTTTTATGCATATTTTCTTCATTTAAATTTAATTTATGCATTATATATATCGAACTAGTTTTAAGTATGCAATTTTAATTTGGTAAATTGCATGATTTATATTTATTCATTTATTGTACATGCAATTAAAATAATTATGCTAGTTTTTAGTATTACATTTACTCTTTTACAGTTAAGTCTCTTAGTACAATTATTCCTTTATATACCATAAATTGAATAATTTATTACCTAAATTATTATGTACTTTCAATTAATTTTGTTTAAATTAATTAATAGCCTTTATGCATGCTGGATTCCGTTTTGAGCAATTTTATTTATTGTATGCCTAAATTAGTTAAGTTATACATGCAAATAAAGTTTAAATATGCTAAGTTTGCATGAATATAATTTTTTAATTAATTTTCATTCAATTAAGGAAATTTAGTATATTGTTGTAATTATTGTATGTATTATTTTAACTCCCTTTATAGGCATACAATTAATATGCCATGTTGAATTTTTATCAATATTCATAATATGTTCTCATTTAATAATTGTCTTAGTATGAACGATTAAGGTAAAGTATGATTTTTTAGAAATTCAACATTAAGAGCATAAAATATTCACAATTTCATAAATACTTAAGTGTGAATAATTCATAAAATTATGAATAATACATTGAATATTCATAAAACTTAATAATCAATAAACAATTTTGTAATTAACATACGAAAGCATATGTATCGGACATTGCTCTGTCTAAGGAAGAGGTCATTTGTAATGAGTCTGACCGGTTTCCTGGGAGCACCCTGCCTCGGTGACTGTTTATTATGTTATTGCTTAATTGTTATTAGGCATTCATAGAGCCTGGTAATATGTATAGTGAAACATATAATCTTAAATAATTATAAGAGTAGCCACAACATCTTTAATTACTTAAGATTATATATTAAATGTAATTGGATCACATAATTAATTATATAGATATAGTAATTTTATCCCACATGGATTTTGTTATATAATTAATTAGGATATTATATTAAATTAATTTTCTTAATTTACCCACACGAATTAGGTTAATTAATTTAACAGTTTTATCATAAAGCCAGAGATAGAAAATATCAAACTTTAAGAAATATTTTTTGATAAAATCTATCACTTAAGTCTAAAGGATCTCATTAGATTAAAGATTTAGCCCACATGAAATTTTTTATATAATTAGATTCCCTCTTTAACATGTTTCTACATTGGAAAAAGCATGAATTCATTTAGCCTCAAATCCTAAATTAATAAGCTTCTAATCCTATTCATGCAGCTTCTCAACCTGCAAACTTCTCTGATATTCATATAGAAATTCCCGAACTTAGGGGTGACAATTTCAAAGTGTAGAATCAAGAAATACAAAATTTCTTGAATATGACTTGATCAGCGGGAGTGGTCACTCTAGGAACATTGTTCCTGAGAAAGATCATTTAGACTTTCAAACTCCCACCTCAGGTGATAGATTGGTTGTTGTTCACAATGCCCTTTAAGTTCCAATGGATGTTGAACAACCAATCATAGAGGATCCACAAATCACGGATAACGTTCCAGTTGATCAAGTTGTTCAAGAGTTGCTTGAAACTATTGAACAACCAGCTGAACCACCTGCTCCTCAAGAGCCTGTTGATCCAACATTAAGAAGATATGCTAGAACAACAAGGCCTACAAGTTCTAGTGACTACATAGTGTATCTCCAAGAATCTGAATATAATATTAAAGCCGCGCAAATGATCCAGAAACATTTTCACAAGCCATGAGTTGTATAGAATCAGAACTATGGTACAATGCCATGAATAAAGAAATGAATTCCATGAACAACAAAATCTGAGATCTTGTCGAGTTACCTAATGGGGCCAAGGCCATATGGTGTATATGGGTCTTCAAAACAAAGAAAGACTCATTAGTTAACATTAAGAGACATAAAGCAAGACTTGTTGCTAAGGGATTCACTCAAAAGGAACGAATCGCCTACTCAAATACCTTTTCTCTAGTATCAAAGAAAGATTCCCTTAGATTAATCTTGGCATTAGTTGCTCATTTCGATTTGGAATTGTAACAAATGGATGTGAAATCTGCTTTCCTGAATGGTGAACTGGAGGAAGAGGTATACATGAAACAATCTGAAGGATTCTCCTCCAGTGATAGTGAGCATTTAGTATGCAAGCTTAAGTAGTCCATATATGGATTGAAATAAGCTTCCCGCCAATGGTATTTAAAATTCCATCAGGTTATCTATTCCTTTGGCTTTGAAGAGAACGTCATGGATCAATGCATATACTATAAGGCCCCAATGGTATTTAAGATTCCATGAGGTTATCTCTTCCTTCGACTTTGAAAAGAATGTCATGGATCAATGTATATACTACAAAGCAAGTGGCAGCGAAATTTGTTTCTTTGTCCTATATGTGGATGACATCCTACTTGCAACCAATGATAAGGATTTCATACATGAGGTGAAACAATTCTTCTAAGAACTTTGAGATGAACGACATTGGTGATACATCCTATGTCATTGGGATTAAAGATTCATTAAGATAGATTTCGAGGCATCTTGGGTCTATCTCAATAAGATTATATCAATAAAGTCTTAGAGAGATGTCGGTTGAAAGATTGTTCACCGAGTATTGCTCCCATTGTTAAGGATAAAAAATTCAACATGAACCAATGTCTGCGAAATGATCTGGAAATGGAAGAAATGAAGAACATTCCTTATGCTTTTGTTGTTGGAAGCCTTATTTATGCTCAGGTCTACACAAGGCTTGATATTGCATTCGCTGTTGGAATGTTGGGACGTTTTCAAAGTGACTCGAGATTAGACCACTGGAGAGCTGCAAAGAAGGTTATGAGGTACCTTCAAGGTACTAAGGATTACAAGTTTATTGTTAGAAGGACCGACAACCTGAAAGTCATTGGCTACTCAGATTCAGACTTTGCTGGCTCTGTTGACTCGTAAATCAACATATGGTTACGTGTTTATGTTTGCTGGTGGAGCTGTGTCATGGAGGGGTACCAAGCAGACATTGACTACTACTTCCACGATGGAGGCCGAGTTCATTTCATACTTCGAGGCTACATCACATGGTGTATGGTTAAGGAGTTTCATATCTGGCCTTAGAGTTATGGACTCTATTTCTAGGCTACGGAGGATGTTTTGTGACAACTTAGCTGCTGTTTTCATGGCTTAAAATAATAAAAGTGGAAGTCAAAGTAAACACAGTGACATTAAGTACCTAGCCATTAGAAAATGTGTTAAAGAAAAGAAAGTGGTCATTGAGCACGTTAACACTGAATTGATGATCGCTGATCCCTTAACTAAAAGCATGCCACCACAGAAATTCAAAGATCATGTAGCGAATATGGGACTCAGTTCCCTTATGTAGTTTTCATTTATCCTCAATTGTACAACTGAAGTTATTAATGAAACTCGTATACATTTTGATGTTTTTTCATATTTATGTGCACTTTAATTTATTTTTGAGAAACATTTTTCTTCACTGGACCAAGAATAAACATAGGGTTTATTCACAAATAAATAATTTCCATATAAAGGATAATACTAAGCAATATATGCATTATAATACATGGAAGATAATACTCGTTCAATAAGAGGACCTATTGTCATGATTCGTGTATGTATTACTTACTTAATACATAATATCAATGGGGTTAAGTATGATATTGCATTTAAATGTAGACCAATTGGGAGAATGTTAGAATATTTTCCAATAAATGATGGTCAAAATTTCCATTTGTCAACTTTCTAAATTGATCAGCAGCAATATTGCACATTGAGTGCACCTTCCATATTGATCAAAGTTACCCAATTTCTTAAATGGCAATTACCCAATTTTGTTTGAGGTTTGATGGCTAACCTCAATTATATATACATCCTCTATGGTCCCAAACACTACACTCTAAAAACACAAAGGTTGCCATCACCATAGAGTGAAAACAGTAAGAAAACTATAGAGAAAAATCGAGAGATTTTTCCCTTCTAACACCATGGCCGGAGGTAAGATTTATTGGGTTTATGATTCATTAATCCGCATTAGAATCACAATATGTTTTACATAAAGATCTCACCTTTAGACCAACTATTCTCATCGTGAAGTACCACTGCCTTTGAGATAATGATTCGATGATCTTCATAAAGAAAAGTAACACAACCAATAGATATCCCTCATATTCAAAACTTGTTTTACCTTTATCAAATTTTATGAAGGCGTTTAGAAGCAGAGGACCAGCAGAGAGAGCAGTGGTCTTCAGTAGTGCAAAGAACCCTGCAATAAATATATCTTTCCAGTGGCATAACAGAATAGTCTTTAAGATTGAGGGTTGGGCTGAAGGATTTATTTCTTTACATTTGATAGATTTCTCTGTAAATAGCATATAACATGACTTTGCTTTATCGTCCTTGTGCAACTCGGGTAAATCCTCATCATCTAGAGTTTTTTCCTTTCCCTTTTCCATCATTGGATTTAGCCTCAAAAATGAAATTTTACTCCAAAAGCCAGTTTTTTTGTTGCAACTGGTGGCAACAACAAATGGTGTACGAATATCATTTTCATCGCTATCATCATATTTGTACCCTTTGTAAGCACATAATAACATCAAACCAAATCCTATAAAACACAATATATCTAAAACTATATTGATTGGCATCTCCTTTTCAAGAATGACATGATAAAGTGATAAACCATAAGTAATTCCAGGAAATAGAAAAGCTAGAGTGGACAACTTCCTCAACAGTGTTATGGGAAAATGTCATCCCCTAAGGCTCACGGATAAGCCCACCAACAACCATATTAGTCCATGAATCATGAACGTTATCGTTTAGAGGTAGAAGAACTTGAGTTTTCCTCAGGTTTTCATCTAAAATATAGATTCTTAGAGACAAATTAATCAATCCAATGACACCATTATAAATTGCAGAAATCATCTGCAAATTTGAAATGCAACGAAAGGCAGACGTATGATGAGATTTTAATGCTACCTTAGAAAACACAGAGAACAAGAACATGATAAAGAGTAGAATATCAAAACAAATTATCAACACATGATTGATACACGAAGAAGGACGTGTCACAAAGAAACACCACAAGGGATATCATTGATGTCTAAACAATCAGATGCCCCTCAAAACACAATCCAAAAATCTTCCATATTTACATTTATTATATCGCAAGTGTACGATATCATAACAGGCAGTATAGTGGACCCTTGAATCCGGATATTGTTCCCACGAGGACTATACCTTTAGGACTTAATCTAATTTTTCTAACTCCTGTTTGACAAAAGCGAGTAAATAATAATGATGGTTGTGATTATTTTTCCTAACTACTTTCAACTAATTGAAAATATAAAATAATTGAAAACAATTGATAATTGAACATTCTAATATGTGATAAATATTAGGGTATAACAATTTCATCTATTGATCACATTTATTCTTAATTGAAGATTTATAACATAATGTAGTGTTCGATCGAATTTTCTATTGTATTCAATTTACCACTCTCAAGTTCTCATTGAGCCTATTTAAATAATTCAATTCCATATCTCTATGTGAATCAACTTTAGTTAAACGAAACATTAGTTCTAAAAATTCATATTATGACTGCAATAATTAGTATAGGTATCTCTACACGTTATATTAATTTACCAGATTTTATTATATGGTCTAAATCTTAAACTCACATCTCGATTCGTAAGAGACTCACATAATCATCAAATTATTGATCAGGTAATTTAATGCATTAAACTCTTAATAAAACCAACACATATATAAATAAATCACAGAAATCTTGAATAAAAAAAAAATAAAGGATCATAAATCGATTAAATTGTTATCCCTAATATAAAAAATAGTCATTCATATTGTAAAAATATCACCAAAAATTGACAAAACGTGAGAATTTCTGGTGTTTGCAGTTTCCTTTCTTTTCCTTTTCCATTTTTCCTTCTCTTTTTCTTTGTGCATGTTTCTTCTCTATTTCCTTTGACTTTTCTTCTTTTCTCTTTCTTCTTCTCTACTTTCCTTCTCTTCTTTTCCACTTTTTTTCTTCCTGTTTCTCTTCAGCGTGTTTTTCTTCTACCTCCCTGTATTCCCCTGTGTCTTCTATATTATCTCCATCTATATAGGTTTAATTTTGGCATCCAATTAAAATTTTCAATGCAAGTATATTGAGGTCTGTTTAACTCCAACCCATTTAATATATTATTTCTCTCCAATGAATTCATTTTGGATTTTGTCATTTTTCGCCACTTTTGCATTCATTTATTCAATTCTTCATTAAACATAAAGTTTTACCTATAAAACACAGTATAATATAAATTAGGTCGAATTTTATCTAAAAGATAATAAAACATATGATTTTGGGTCACGAATAACAATATAAACTACACTTATCACACCCCCAAACTTGAATATTTGTTTGTTCTCAAACAAAATTAAAACCTAACAAACACACAAATAAGCAATGCTAATTATATAATTGGTGGCCAGTTAATCAAATAAAGCAACAAGATTTAGCTAGCTAACCTTGACTTTTTATCTCGGAATTGAAATCATAATATCAAATCTATTCACAGCTTCAAAATCACAATACAAAAATTAAAATCTATTTTTTGAATGTAAAATCAAAGTGTGTGTGAAGCACAGCATTATGAATTCATAAGTTGTTTCAATTTCTTACCCTCAATGGTCAAATATGTTCTTTCATCACTCGTAAGATTCACACGTTCCTAAACTTATTATTTTCACTATTTTCCAGTGTGTGAACTAATGTTGGATTTTTTACTATTTCACCTTTCTAGTTTGGCAAAATTTTACCATTTGCAGTTCAACATTTCAATAAATAAGGATTCTCCATTAAGTTTGATTGTTTCAATCCCTTGGACTTAACTAGGCTAATAATCTCTTATCAAGATTCAAATTTTCTTAAACAAATGTTGAGACTTAACCAAGACATTTGGTGCGTCTTCTATTTCATGCAACTACTTTTTCTGATTTTTTTTTATATGAGTAATTTTTCTTTATTTGAAGCATTCTCTCCCTTAATCTTTCTAAATGATCTAACAAGCTTTTAGTCAATAACTCTCAAGTCAAATGACCATAGGACACGAGGTTTTAAAGACCATTGTAGGCTTAATTATTCGAGTCATAAAAGCTATGAAGAGAAATTTTCTAATAAATTATTTTTTATGCCTTGATTAGTGTAATGTCCCTTATTTAATACCAATTCAAGTAAAAAGACCTCTAACTTGAGATTTTCACCCAATTGCATCCTATTGATTTCAGACAATCCACACAAGATTTTTAATTTCACACATGGAATCTCTATTTATCTCAACATCTTCATACAACAATAAAATCCCCCCAAACTATTCTAAATTTGGTCAAATAATGTAAAATTTAGTGATTTTGGGTTTAGTATCTATGGTCCACTATTTCAACATATTCAATTATAAAATCAACTCATTACTACACAATGCTTAACTTAATTCATATGCTCAATAAATATCAAATTTCACATGAAAAAGCAAAAATCAATAAAACACATAAAAATACATTAAAGAAAACTCATGTTTTGCAGTACTATGTCAATCGTTGTTGACAGTATTTACAAACTATTTTAGACTCTGGGACTCCATTGACCACACGACCCATTTTAATCAATTTAAAGTGATCCCAACATTTTGCCTTTTTTTCTCCTTTCATTTCGCTCTTACATCGAGAACATCTAATTCATATTCCTTCTCCTGTTCCAGTTTGGGAATATCAACATCATCCAAATCAATTAGATTACTACTTTCGTGAGCATCCAAGTCTGGAATATTTTTTGAGGAATGGGTACTTCGTTGAGATCGGAAAATTTATTCTGAAATTGACTTGCGGCATCATAGGTAATTCGCCTCCGATACCAAACAAGCTCTCAACAAATGAGTGTGGATCCATTTGTGAATTGTAATGAAATGTTTAGAATATGTATTGTAATTTGTGTAGTATAGACTATATAGTAAATAACTAAGTAAGTAAATAAAGAGTATGAAATGAAACTAAGAATTCAAAGAGAGTTTATGCATAATTATAAGTGTAACTTTGTAGTGTGATAATTGATATTGAATAAAACTTGAAGGTAGAAATAAATGTAGTAGATCGTAAAATGTGGAAGAGAGAGAGAATTTTTGTTGAAATATTGTGTGAAAAAATTTGGAAATGGGTTGGGGTATTTATAGACTAAAAAAAAGAAGGAAAAAAATTAAAATGGCCAAAACGGCAACTTTTGTAAATTTAGTGACCTTTTTTGCAATGCCACGAGACTCGTGGCTCTCCACCAACGAGCTTGCTGGTGGGCTCACCTCATGAGCCACTTGCACTTGGCGAGCCGAGCGGGTTCGGCTCATTGACACCTCTACCTGCACGCATTAAGAACAAATTGACAATTTGAAACTCAGACAGCAATGTAAATCAACTTGGGGTTGGGAATTTATTTAATCAAGCACGACGGAAAATAAAAATAACTTCAATTCCCACCAATGATCTGTTTTGTATTTAGATAGAAACTATGATAGGAATTATACATTTCGTAAATTATGAAAACTCATTTCCTAATCTTGAAACACGAACAATAACGATTTACAATTCATAGTTGTTCAATTGTCCAACCTTCAATAGAAATTCACACAAGGAACAATAATTAAAAAATTAGGGTTTCTCTTTTCTTGCTTTAGCAAGATAATGAATTGTGTCTACTCTGTCTGAAACACTAATAACATATTAATATAAGTTCAAGTAGGTTTGGTATGTCTCTTAAACTTAACCCGGTCCAATATTTAATTAATCAAATTAATTAAATTTTTTTTCCATGAATGAATTAAGTCAATTACTTAATTCGGGGCCTACTAACAAGCAACTCAATTAATTAATTGCCCAACACTTGTTAATTAATTAATTAATTGGTGAATCTCATTATTCCAGTTCTCCTTTTGTATGTGAGCCATTAAGTTTCCATTCACGATATCTAATGACGTAAATTATTATTTTGATCTAATGAAAATTGATAAATTAAAATACTCATTTTTAATTTATCATCAATTCACATCCGTCGTCCAAGATTGATATCTAACAATGTGTTTGGGCAATATATATGACGAAAAATATCACGTCGTATGACAAATTCAAAGTTGTTCATTTACTGTGAATCTATAATCATTTCATCAATACGATTCAATCAAATACGAGATATGAATGTATGTCAATCTCAATTATCGATCATATCTTTCGTTCCACTATTAAGTCATTTTAAGTCGAAAGCTCTTTTTGACTTATGAAAACACATTGCTAAAAATTTTGTTATCAACATAGCTAAATAAAATGTAGATCATAATCTCTTATTATCTAAGAGTGATAAATCATATATTGATCATTCACAACTTTCATGTGATTCTTGACATACTGGAACGATGTAGTATTAACAATCCTTGAAAGAGCAACATTCAACATCACCAAAGTATGACTATCTTTATATAAGGCACTATGATGACCTCAATTTGAATGATCAATTCCACTATTGAACATTAGAGATTAATCACTGACACTTAGATAGTTATCCATGTTGAATCTTCACAGTAGATTAACCACTGACACTCAGATAGTTATCCATGTTGAATCTCCACAATAGGTATCCAGTATTTTGTTTTATAACAAAACATTCACGTGTTCATTTAAGTATCATCATACTTTAGCTTATGAAATTAGCTACTTACTTCACAAGTAAGAACTGCCACTATTCGTAATAATAATATTTGTATCTCGTTATTACTTACGACAATGAATGATTTAAGATTCAGTCATATGTAATTTGTATCTCACAATCACAACTCATTGTAATTAACAAATTACCAAGACTGAATCTACGAATTCTATTATTTAATTTATTAGAATATTAATTCAATTAAATAATAGACATGCCATAACTGAAATGCATCAAATATATATTAAAACTGTTTATGTCCAAAGTTGATCGAACTTAGAACATAACAGTTACAAACTCCTGCTTGCAATAGATCTAATCACTTATGTATCTAATATCATAATAGTCTACATGACAATATGTTTATGCTATGACAACTCTTTTGTCAATGAATCAGCAATTTAATAACTTATTGAAATTCTTTCTTCTTTTACGTCATTTCATTGTATTGTCTTTCTAAAGAGATGATACTGTCTTAACATATATTTGGATCATTGATGATACTTTAGTTCCTTCCCGATGGCTCTATTGTTATCACAATACAGAAACATGTGATCAACAATGTTAGGAACTACTTCAAGTTCATCGATGAACTTCATGATGGAAGCCACAACTTTTGTAACTTCCAAAGCAATGATGTATAAGGCTTTTGCTATTGAATCAATGATTTTTTTCGTGTTTGAAACATTTCCAACAGATTACTTAAGAGTAAACCAATATCCTGATTGAGATCTTCTATCATTCTGGTCAGATTAGAAGTTACTATCAGTGTCCCCATGAACTCTCAGTTCATTTTCTTCATATAAAATCTTCTCGAGATTATCTCGATGCAGATTAGGATGATGTAAGCAATCTTCTAGATCTATCTCTATTAATCAAGTTGATTCTCTCATATCTTTCATGGAGATATTATTTGACAATCAAAATTTCAACGGTTGAAATACAAGGATGTTGTTTCCTATTAATTATATGTCTTATACATATAATATCAGGAATGTGACAATGCTCTCACTATCCTTTTGTAAACACATAGTTCGTCTTCATCTTTGATAAAATCAAACATTTTGACTTTCTCATCAAATTGAATATTTCGGCTTCTAAATGCTTGCTTCAATCTATATATGGATCTATCAAGTTTGCATACGTTGTTGGCATCTTTGGATTCAAAACATTTGAGTTGTGTCATGCACACTTCCTCTTGTAAGTTCTTATTAAAAAAAGCATTTTTATTATCCATTTGTCATTACTCGTAGCCATGGTATGTAGCTATATCAAGTAAAATCCAAATGGACTTTAGTATGGCTATAGGCTAAAATGTTTAATCAAGCCAACTCATTGTCTTTTTTTATAACCTCTTCATATTAGCATTTCTTTGTATGTGTGGATGTTTCTATCCATGTCAATCTTTTCGTGTGAACCCATTTGCAGCCTACAAGTTCTGTCCTATCAGGCTGGTCGATGAAGGTCTAAACCTTGTTCACATACATCGAGTTCATCTCGAATTACATGGCCTCTGCCATCTCTTTGACTCAACACTTGACTTTATTTCTACGTAACTAGTAGGTTGATCATCTTCGATTAGTAATCATGGATTCGTACCTTCTGAAAGATCGAATGATCCTACAAGATTTACATGAAGATGACGTGTTCTCAGAAATCTCTGCTTCCTAATCAATAGTATGTCCCTCTGATAGTGTGAGATCAGACTCAAGTTCATCTACTCGATCAACTTTATCTGTGGACTCTTGAATCCTTTAAGTTCTATTTTACTCACACCATCCTCTCCTAGAATAAACTCTTTCTCTAGGAAGACGATATGTGATTATAGAATTAATATCCAAATATTTCTCTTGGCTATCCCACAAATATGTATTCATCGGAATGACTTTAACTTATCCAATTTAATGCACTTCACATAAATGTCATAGCCCCAAACTTTTAATATTAGACAAGTTGAGTCTTCTGTCTTTTCATAACTCGTGTTGAGTTTTTTCGATTGACTTAAATGGGATACGATTTAGTGGGTAGCACGTGGTAACTTGTGCCCCCGAAATGATTTTGGAAAGTTTTCATGACTTGTTATTAATCGCACTACATCTTATTGTGTACGATTCCTCCTTTTAAATACATCGTTGTGTTGTGGTGTATGTGAGGGAGTCCACTATGAGAGAAATTAATTATTTTTTAGATAATCTAAAATTCATCCTTTAGATATCCTCCTCCTCGATTTGGTCTTAGTGTAAAAATACATTTACCTCTTTGTTGATCTCTTTTTTGCTTAAATCCCTTGAACTTTTCAAGAGGTTCATGCTTAAATCTCATTAAGTATACATGATCATTTCTGAAATAGTCATCAGTAAATGTGATGAGATTAGAGAAACCTCATCTAACAGGAATTGACATGGGTCCACGTACATCACTATGTATCAAGCCCAGTAATTATGTAGCTCTTTCTCCTTTTCAAGTAACATGATATTTGGTCATTTTGTCTCGCATGCATGATTCGCATTTGCTAAATGAGTCAAAATTAGTTGACCCTGTATATACATTTCCATGTAATTTTGGAAATGCATTCTCATTTATGAGACCAAATTTATAATGTTAAATATAGGTGTTATTCAGATTATCACTTTCATACCTTTCAATTTATATACTCGTTATGAATATTCAGTATTTAGAATATAAATATCATTTTGTAATTTACTATAACCATTAAGATTTTATCAAGATAAAAAGGAACAACAATTGTTCTTATCATTAAAATAATTCATGTCCAATCATAAAATTCAAATAATGTTCTTGGTAATGTTAAGAACAGAATAATATTTCTCCAATTCTAATACTATGCCTAAATGTAATAGCAAATAGTATGCTCTTACAGGCAATATAGAAACATTTGCTCATTTTCGTGCAGGTCAACTTATCTCTTTCGGAATGGTCTACTTCTATTTAATTTTGAATATTTATACAAATATGAAATCTATATATGCTGTCTAATACCTAAGAAGCTAATGAAATATATAAGTCTTACAGTTCCTCTTCTAACGACCTTTCATTCTAAAATGATAACAAAGGTCATTAGATTTGCTGTTGTTCTTCTTTGTTTTGACTGCCTTAGCCATCTTAGATACTTTCTCAAATCATTTTTTAGCTTCCTCTTAGTGCTGCTAAATGAATCAATAGCCTGACTTGCAAACTACTAGTTTTGATGTCAAGTTAACAGTCTTAAGCATGCTAGCAACTGAGGGAGTGTGCATTTGAGCTTATTCATATTAAAAATTCATAATTAGTTATGAATAGTTTTTTGACCTATGGTTGATTAAAACTATAAAATTTTGATTATAACAAATAAGTTGATCATGTTTACTAACAAGTTGAATTTAAGTAGTTATAGTTTTTCAAAGCATAATATAAAAGATTGATCGATGGTCGTCAAAAGATCAAAAGTTATCATTACAAATCCGACTCATGAAGAAAGTCAAGATCGAAGTCACACATTCAAGAATTTAAGAGCCAAACTTCGGAGCAAGATCAAGGTCTTGATTTCTTAGATAAAGTGTAAAGTACTATCACTTTGATATTCGGTTATGAATGCTTAAGCTCAAAAATCTTCTATACATTAAAATTAATTTTATGCGTTAAAAGTCATTCTATTGCAATGATTTGATCAAATATAAAAATGAATTTTGAAAATGATATTTGGACTTGAAAAATATTTTTTTATCTTGAAAAGTTAGTTAAAAATACTTTTCAAAAGTCCATGCCTTTCAAAACCTTCAAATCGGAACAAACGAGGCCAAAACATAAAAAAGACCAAATTGTCGAGCTGTCGATCAGAATTTTCCAACGGTCTAAAATTGATAAGTCTGATCTCTGATTTTTACTGTGCAAACAACTATATTGGTCATCCAGACAAGAGGCGGTCAATCAAATGAGTCATTCGAACTCCCAGATTTGTTTTTACATTTAGAACTCTATAAATACCTCTACTTATTGCATTCATTAAAACATTCTTCAAGAGCATCAAAGTAAGATATTTTTTAGAGAATTCTTTGAGCTTTTCTTTGTATTCATTTCATTTATTTCTTCATAAAAAAACTTTGATTGATTGAATCAAATTGTTAATTATCATATTCATCAAAGTTTTTCATCTAACATTTGAGCTATCATTTTTTTGCTATTCTTTGAAGTGTTAGTCTCTCTTAGTACTTAATTCATTTGTATCATTTATTAAGAGAGAAATTTCATTGTAAAATCGTTGTTCTAAACTTGTGGATTGTATTGAGGTCCCTTGTTTGTAAGTTGTCGGAAGTGTTGTAAAGGGTTCGATTTCACAACAAGTCAATCAATATAGTGAAAATGCCTTACTCGTATCGGAGAACTTGGTAACGGGTGACGTAGATCATTGCTTTGTATCGAACCTCCACAATTTTATCGTTTGCATCATTTTTTTTCCATTTTACTTATCGCTTTCATATTTGCACTTAATATTTGAATTAATCTATTTAGTTTTTACTTTCTTGAATTTAGATTAATTTTTCAAAAAAAAATTAAAAACCAATTCGCCCCATTCTTAGTTAGTTATTCTTGGGCTATCAATTAATATTAGCGCAAGGTGCTTATTTTCAAAGATTTCATAATCTTGAGTAATGGCTAACCACGATCTTCAAAACATTGAGGGGCATTCTATAAATCATCCTTCTTTTTTTGATGGCACACATTATAATTATTAGAGAGCTAGGATGATGATTTATGCTCAATCTATAGATTATAATGTTTGGGAAGTCATTGAATTTGGTCCATAAGTGCCTAAAAGGTTTTTAAAGATAATGGTAAACAGAATCAAATAATTTCTAAACCTAGAGAGGAATATAATAAAGATGATAAAAGAAAATTGTCTTTAAAATCCGTAATTGATGGGCACTTCAAAAAATATTTGAATGATGAAAAATTTGATAATCTAGTTCTTCTAGTTAAGAAATGGAAAGGTCTCTACAACAATCGTCGACTCCAAAAGGAAGAAGAAAATGACGAAGAAAAGAATAGATTCATAAAAAAGAAAGCACCCCAAACAACATGGAATGAAAATTGACAATGATGACCATGAGAAGATGAAATTTAAGAGAAAATTGTCAAGTTATACTTCATAGCTATTGAAAATAAGGTAAATTCAAATGAAAACTTTTCATATGATGAATTATCTACCTCGGATAATGAAATTCTTAAAGAATTTGAAAAACTTGATTTAGATTATTCGATCCTCAAAAAGAAAAATTCTTTATTGTCAATTGAGGTAAATGAACTTTTAAAAATTCAAAATGATTTTGAATATTCTTTATTGGAAAATGAGGTAAATAAACTTTTGGAAATTCAAAAAAATTTTGAAGAAGGAAAAGTCGATTACGATTTTTTTAATTAAGGAGAATTCTTCGTTACAAGAAAAAATTTTAGATTTGACTCAATTTGTTCCCAAATTTACTCTAGACAAGAAAAATTTTGATTTAATCTTTGGTGAACAAAAATGTGTTTTTGATAAAAAAAAAAAAAAAAGAATTTGATACAAACCTCTTTTAAAAGAAAAGTCTCTTAAATTTTTTTTTTTATTTTTGTTAAAGCTTCTACTTTCCCCATTTCAAATGTCACATGTCGTTTTTGCAACAAAAAATGGACATGTAACTTTTAATTGTACAATGAAAAGTAGGTTGTATCTTGAGGAAAACTACAAGTGGATTTTAAAAGTCCATTAACACTAACTAGCAAGGACCATAGGTTGTATGGGTACCAAAAATCAAAAATTGAATTGTTTTGTAGGTATCAAAGAAAATGGATCTTATACGGTGGATGTTCAAAGCACATCACCAGAGATCAAGCTTTATTGTCAATTTCAAAATAAAGGATGGTGCTCATGATACTTTTGGAGATAATGACAATGGAAAAATCATTGACATTAAAATTAATGGTAATCATTCATCTCCCTTTATTTAAAATGTTCTTGTAGTAGATAACCTTAAAAGTAATCTACTTAATTTTAGTCAATTGTGTGATGAATATTATCATATCAATTTTGATTTTTCCAAGTACACTATTGAGGATACTATAGGAAGCCAAAGTAAGGAACGTTAAGCTTGACTGCGAAGAAATGTTTATCAAGTTTAAAATATGATACTTGGTTATGGCATAGAAGATTATGTCATGTTAGCATGAACCTATTTTCAAAATTTTCAAAAATTATTTTGTTAAAGTCTTGTCAAATTTGAAATTTGAAAAAGACAAAATTTGTGAAACATGGAAAACAAGTAAAGCGTTCTTTTAAAGTAAAGTAACATTCTTCAACTATAAGACCTTTACAACTTCTCCACGTGGATATTTTTGGAGAACCATAAGCTTAAGTGTCAAAAATTATGCTTTCGTCATTATTGATGACTTTTCTTGATTTACTTGAATCCCATTTCTGAACGTAAAATATGAAGTATTGAATGCATTTGAATATTTTTGTAAAAAAAGGTTCAAAATCAGAAAATGGGTGAATACACTATTACTACCATTAGGAGTGATTATAGTGGAAAATTTGAAAATATTACATTTAATGATTTTTGCAAAAATAATGGCTATGAACATAACTTCTCTACCCCTATAACTCTTCAACAAAATGGTGTAGTCGAAACGAAGAATCGTAAATTATAAGAAATGGCTCGGACTATGTTAAATGAAAAAATTTACCAAAATACCTTTCTATTGGAACTGTTAACACTTTTACCATTTGGTAAATCTAGTTTTGGTTAGTCCAAAGAAAACTAAAACTTCGTATGAACTTTGAAAAATAGAGTCTCAATGTCAGTTATTTTAAAGTGTTTGGATGTAAATGTTTTATCTTGAACCCTAAAGAAAATTTGGGAAAATTTGAAATGAAAAACTCGAAATCAATGAACACTTTAATGAGCTTATCAATCGAATTAGTCAAAGGTGATCAAGGTATTTCCATAAACATAACAAAATATTGAGGTATGATTAGATCCCTCATTTACTTAATTGCAAGTAGATTTGATATTATTTTTAGTGTATGATTATGTGCTAGATTTCAACTCAATACTCAAGAATGACACCTTAGTGTTGTAAAACGAATTTTTAGATTTCTTAGTGGCACTAAGACATTACATCCATGGTATCCTAAAGGCGCCCAAAAAGTGGGATATTGTATTATAATTTGTGAATCCGAAAAATCAATTGGTCGACATTTTCACTAAACCTCTAGCTCTTGATCGTTCATCATATATTCGAAGAGGTTTGGGCATTATTGATTAGTTCAAAATAAATGGCTAAATTAAAATTCATACTATGTATTCTTACTTGATTTTTTAGTATTGTTCACTACTTATTATATATTTCATTTAGTAGGGTGGGAAAAAAATTTGTCGGATGATGTCCGATTGATCGGAAATGATCGACCGTTAAAAGATCAAAAGCTATCATCACAAATCGGATTCATAAAGGAAGTCAAGATCGAAATCACACATTCAAGAATTTAAAAGCCAAACTTCGAAGCAAGATCAAGAATTTGATTTCTTAGATAAAGTGTAAAATGACTAACACTATGATATTTTGTAACGAATGCTTAAACTCAAAATCCTTGTATGCATTAAAAATAATTTTATGCATTAAAAGTCATTCTAATACAATGATTTATTCAAATATAAAAATGACTTTTAAAAATGATAGTTGGACTTGAAAAATTTTTTATCTTGGAAGGTTAGTCAAAAATATTTTCCAAAAGTCCATGCCTTTCAAGACCTTTAAATTGGAACAAAGGGTTCAAAACGTAAAAAGACCGAACTACCGGGCGATAGACTAAAAGTTTCCAGCAGTCCAAAATTTGACCATTCTGATATTTTATCTGTACAATCGTTATATTGGTCATCCGGACAAGAGATGGCCGACCGAACGAGTCATCCGAACTCTCAAATTTTTTTCACGTTTTGAACTCGATAAATACCGCTACCTATTGTATTCAATACAATATTCTTCGAGAGTACAAAGTGAGATTTGCTTTTGCGAGAATTCTTTGAGCTTTCCTTTGCTTTCATTTCATTTATTTCTTCATACAAAAACTTTAATTGATTCAAACTCTTTAATCACCATCCTCATCAAAGTTATTCATCTCTCTTTTTCTACATAACTTATTTTATTACTCATAAACTAGAGATATATTTTGAAAAAGATCTTTGAACTTATATTGCATATATTTCTTCTACTTCTTCCCAGAGGGTCTCCAATATTTTTATCTATTAAAAAATACTCACGTATTCATTTAAGTATCACCACATTTTAACTTGTGAGATCATCTACTTACTTCTAAAACACGTGTTCTCATATTTTAGGAAAATCAGCAATGAATACCAATGCTAGTGTAATAAGCAAAATCAAGAAAGTAAGTTTGGTCGTGGTTAAAGATGTTTTTCTTGACAATAAGTAAAGACCTTCTGCCATAGAATTTTTCTTAAGCATAACCAAACATGTAAGAAGCTATAGTTGTGTAGAGACTAAATTGAGAAAGACTAATTGTTGTCAAAATGCAGCTGTTTGTATTCCTTTTGAGGTGGAAAACTTGTGTTTTGTTGCAAGAATTGAAGAGAATGTAACTATTTCTAATTGTTTTTTCTATGCATATGATCAAATCATTTCATATATATCAGCATTTGATTGATAGGAATTTTGAAAACATCTTGAATGAAAGGTATGCGTGTGTTCATTTATATGGTTGCAAAATTAATTGAGTGGGGATAGATGGAGGTTGGTGATACTAATGGTTCACTTCACTTGCCATTTTCATTTTTGTTCCTTGGATTATTAACTAGAGATTAATTTTGATTCAATGTGTAAAATGTGTGCTACAAATTAAATTTCTACTTTTAGTTACTTTGATTCGCAATTTGGTTTTTCTAACATGTTTTATGATGGAATTGCGTCATGTACTAGTAATTCTTTTCGAAAGTGTCGAGTAAAAGTCATAATCCTTTTAAGTAATATGTACAAGTTGCTTAGTTGATGCCATTAGTATGCCACGCGAACAATCAATCTATAACTAAAAAAACTTGAGAATTATATGGTTGGAAAAGCTCTGAGCTTCAAAGTTTTAAAGAATATTTGCTTGTGTATGTGTGTGAATTTGCCAATTATATTCTGAAATATTAAACAAAACAAAACAAAACAAAAGCACTTATTTCGAATGAAAAGAATGAAACGTCGAAATGAAGAATGAAACAATGAAGTTGTAAATTGAGGCTAGTGTTTAATACTATCCATTTAAGATGAATTTGACCTCCCAAGGTGCTCATAGTGTAGTGGTAATCATCTTCCAAGATACAACAGTTTTTATTGCAGTATAAGCACTTCAAATGGCAAGAAACTACGAACTCAAAATTGAAAAGCACTCATTACTTCGAATAAATTTTTGATGCAATGTAATCAAAGCATATGATTATGAATGAATTAGAACCATCAAAGGGATCCAATATATAGAGATTGAGGAGTTGTGGTCAGAGAGACATGTCCCAAAAATCAGCATGTTTCACAAACAATTTTATCCGTTCAGATCGAGCGCTAATCGCTTAGCCGCCGCTAAAGCAATCTTTTAATAACTAGACAGCTCGTTGCACTTGAGGCATCCGCTCGAGCATTCGATTTAAATTGAATTTCCTGAATTAATTAATTTCAAATTTCCATTTGTCAACCTCACTTTTATTCTTCAATTTGTCTTTCATCTAGACTGGTTTTGTAAATTCAAATATACCATCATCATCTATTCAAGGAGTAGAATGCGTTTATCTATTCACACTCATGAATTGACTACTGAAACCTATCCAAATATTTGGTCAAAGATGATAAAAAATCATTTTTTATTAATCCAATTTCCAACAATCTCCCAGGTGAATGAAAATTATCAGAAATGTAAATGAAAATGCAGACACTAGTAGAGCGTACAGGCAAAAAGATATCGCATGATGAGAGGTAGCTTCTAACTATGAACCTGTCTAAGTAAAATACTATTGAATTTACATGGCTAATTAGGCAACATGAAGTTTTGAACTATTAAGCCGTTGTTGTAAACCAAAACAATAGTTCTCACGCAATATCTTCCATAACAATTTCAATTCTCATGGTTGGGTTCATTTTTAAGCATAAACCACTCTTGTATTTCATAAGTATCTTAGAGAATCTCAACCTCCAAAATTCTCATAGAAGTAGCCCCTATTCACACTTACATAGGCTATCTCCCTCCTATTAAGAGTATTCTGTCATACATCACTTGACTTATCTAGCTTATAAGAATCATTAAAAGTATAGCTTAGCCTCATACATTCTATAGAAAGTATTTTTATTATCATAGGAATGGGTAGGATATAATTCTTAAGTACTTCGTAGAATCTTCATAACTTAATCATGCCATCAAACCAAATCTTGGGATCTCCAGTTAACAATGTTATGTTACCATTATAAAGACTCTTACGTAGTAGGTTTTAAGCTAATTCCCTTCAATAGACAGTATACTTGATCTTTAGGTAAACCTTTTCTAAGTGGATCTGCTATATTTTCCTTTAATTTCACATAATCATTGAAAATAATATAGTTGAGATCAATGGTTTAATTGTGTTGTGTCTACGACATATATGTGTGGACTTAACATTATATATACTATTTTATGTTTTTTTCCGATAACTAATTGACTACCACAATATATACCAATTGCAAGTACCAACTTAGGCCAACGTGATATATCTTCTAAGAAATTGTAAAGCCATTCTGCTTCTTCTCTGGCTTTATCTAAATCTTTAAATTTCGATTTCATCGTTGATAGAACTATATATGTTTGTTTTGAGAACTCACCAATAGTAAAAATACCACTTGTAGGCTTAAAATACTTTTTTATCATATATCTAATTCATATCATAATATCCTTCCAATATAACTGGATATCTTGTAAATGTAATTTCAAATTTAAGGTATATCTTAGATATCTAAGAACCATATTAAATGCCTTCAAATGGTCATTTACATCCCAAATGCTTATTTCCAGATGGGAGATCAACCAACTCTGAAATATGATTTTGCACAATGGAATCTATCTCACTGTTGATAGATTCTTTCCAATGCGGTGCCCGAATTAAATATCTTAGGATCAGTTTCTACCATATAAGTTAGAAAATTAGGACCATATGATGTAGATGTTCTGGCCTTTTTACTGCACATTGTTTCTTGATCACTCAAAGGAGTACCATTTCTAGTTATATTTGTTCGCTTGTTTGAACTTATTTCTTGTTTGTCTTTGCATGGAAAAACATTTTTCAAAAAATGTGGCATTTTTTTACTCAATGATAGTACCTTCATATATATATAAGAAGTTTCATTCCTTTTCTTTCGTTGTATTTTATTAAGAATGACATTTGTTGAAAGGATAACTTCTCCACATGTTCTAGGATAGGCCTGAACTTATCAACATAGCATTCATCATCTCCTTAAGAGTTTGATTTTTGCGTTCTATAACACCGTTTGATTGAGGTAAATAAGGTGTCGTTGTTTGATGAATAATTTCATGTTCTGAACAGGATTCTTAAAAAGGGCATCCCATATTAACCTCCTTTATCACTCGAATATTCTTTATTCATTTGCTAAGTTGATTTTTATAATGTTTGAAAAATCTATAGCCTTATATTTGCTTCTTAGCAAGTAGGCATAACAATATTTTGTACAATCATAAATAAAAGTAATGAATTACTTTTTTCCACCTCCAGTTTGCAAAAATCCAAGTCACGGATATCATTGTGAATTAATGCTAAAGGTGTAATGTTCCTTTGAACCAAACGAAATAGAATTTTGGCCAACTTTGCCTCAACACAAATTTCGCATTTATGATTATGATCAAATTTTAACGAAGGTAACAAAATTAAGTTAATTAATTTTCACATATATTTAATATTCGTGTGTCTTAGTCTATTATGTCATAAACAAGACGGCTCAAGCATATAAGCAGAATTAATAGTTTTATTCATATTGCTTGATTTTGGTACAATAGTAAGGACATTAATTTTAAACATCCCATCACAAAGATATCCCTTTCCTACAATCAACTCATTCTTAGTGAGTACAAAATTATTAGACACAGAGACCAACTTAAATCTATTTTTTGCTAAGTGGAAACCCGGATTCAAGATTCTTATGAATGCCCAGTACATGTAGAAACATTATCGAGGATGAGCTCTTTGCCGGAAGTCATCTTTAAATTTAAATTCCCTTGTCATTAAACTTTTGAGCTTATAGAATTTTCCATAAACAGTTGTTCTCCATTGGATTCTTTGTAGTTAGAGAACATTGCTTTGTCGGCACAAATGTGACGAGTAGCACTAATATCAACCACCATTCTTTAGGATTTCCAACACCGTTACATTTAGATACAACAATAGATAAGTTCAACTCTTGTATCCCTTTAGATAATGTGTCTTCTTCAATCACATTCGCTTGTGCATTTTTATTTGGCTTTCGACATTCACTTGCACAATGTCTTACTTTACCATAGTTGTAGCAGTTGGCTTTGAATTTCTTAGCATTTTTGTTGTTCTTCCTCTTTGATGCATCACTTGAATGCTTTCTTATCTTGTTGATTCTTGAACCGAATTCCACCAAATTGGCTTTTTCTTGGCAAAATTTTACTCCAAATTTCCTTTCGATCTTTAGATGTTTTCTTTTATTCTTAACCGAACAATAAGTTCTTCTAGATTCGTTTCTTTGCATTTGTGTTTGAAATCTCTCCATAAAAGAAGGAGTTTCTCAATGATAGCATCAATTTGAAATGACTCACTCAACTCCATATTTTCGACATGTATGTTATGTAGAAGAACCTGTTCTTGAACTTGATTGATGACGGCCTTGGAGTCTATAATCTTGTAGTCGATGAACTTTTCAACAATGAATTTCTTTGTGCAGCATCTTTAATTTTTTTATTTTTTTCTCCAAGGACTCACAAAGTTTTTTTGCGGACTTCATAGCATTACAAACAAAGTATAGTGTATTGTCCAATCCATTCAGGATATTATTTTTGTGCAAGAAGTTTGAGTGCTTCCATACATCCAACGCAATGATCGACTATTGATTATTCTCCACTTCTTGCACCATCGAGGATCTTCTGAAATGAACTTGCCAAATTTAAAGTGGTGAGATAGAACTACATCTTTTATTGCCATCTCTTGAAATCCGCATCGTTGATTTTCTCTGATTTTTCTTCATAAGGTATAGGAGTATATTTAAGAAGTGTAGCCATGGGTGGAACTGCACTTGTTATACCATTTGTGGTTTGACTAGAATTAGTCCCATTGGTATCCATTTTTGTTACAAAAACAAAAGTCTAACAAATCAAATTAATGAAAACAATAGCAATGCATTTGCTATTCAAAAGAACTTAGAGGAAGAATAATAAGCAAAAATGACAAAAAAAATTCGTCTTAAACTTGTTGGTTTATATGTGTAAATTTGTTAATTATATTCTGAAAATTAAACAAAACAAAAACACTTACTTGGAATGGAAAGAATTAATAGCTAAAATGAAGAATGAAACAATGAAGTTGTAAATTGATGCTAGTGTATAACACTATATCTTTAAGATGAATTTGCCCCCACCAAGGTGCTCACAATGTAGTGACAATTGTCTCTCATGATATAACAGTTTTTATCTTTGCAATAATAGCACTTCAAATGGCAAGAAACTACGAATTGAAAATTGAAAATCACTCTAGTTTGAATGAGTTTTTTATGCGAGAAAACTATGTTTTTGCAATGAATTGATGCAATTAAATCAAAGAATATGATTGTGAATGAATTAGAACTATCACGGTCCAATATATAGAGGTTGAGGAGTTGTGGTCGAAGAGATACACCCCAAAAAGCAGCAGCGCTCGAGGCATCCGCTCGAGTGGTCAATTTAATTTATATTTCCCGAATTAATTAATTCCAAAATTCCATTTATCAACCTCGCTTTTATATTTCAATTTCTCATTCATTCGGATTTGATTTTGTGAATCCAAATATACAATGACCATCTACTCAAGGAGTAAAACGCTTTTGTCTATTCCTACGGATGAATTGAATAATGAAAACTATCCGAATATTTGATCAAAGTTGATACAAAAATCACTCTTTTATTAAACCAATTTCCAACAATAATTAATAACAGTATTATAAAGTAGGAAACATGATTAGAAATACATTAGATTATAACTTAACAATATATAAATTCAATTTTTATATTTTTTTTCTTATTAACGAAACATGATTTTCCTTATTTAATATCATTTTAATTTTTTAGCTTGTTTTGAGATCGGTATGTTAGAGTTGTAACATTTATGTTTAGAAAATTGTAGTTTAAATTTTTTGCCGAGATTTTAGACCAAAATATTTATGTTTTTAAGTTTTAACTTGTTTGAGAAGAGTTACTTTTCATGCCTTTAGGCAAAATGTGAGCCACAAAAATGATTTGGTTCAGATTGAAATATATTTTTCTAAATCTTTTAAAATGGTTTGTTTTGAAAATAAGTTAAAAATCAACAAAACCAAACGTGTTCACTCCTATAGGGAGGGTGGTGAAGAAAATTAATTGATTTATTTTTTTTTCTTTTCATTTTTTAGGGTAGTTATTTATTTATTTATTTCTGTTATTGTTTTCTTTTCTTTTTTTCCTTAAATTTTTTAGTTAAAGGGTAGAATTGTCTAATTATGTGAAATTAATGGAAAATTTAGGTTGCAGTCGTTAGGAGTAGGAGTGAACATGGGTTTTTTCAGTTTTCAAATGAAACCAAACAAAATCACTTTTGGCAACTTGATTTGGTCCCAAACCAGCTTTTAGTGACATAAAAATAACGTCTTTTATATAAGTAAAAAATAAATATACTGAAAAATTCACCATAACGCTTAAACTAAAACATTCTAAATGTAAACGTTACAATACCAGTATAATTGACTTGATACAATTTCATGTACTAAAGAGAAAAAAAGAAGAGAGAATAGAGAGGATCAAAATCCTTGTGTAAATTTTATTGAGAACTAATGTTTCGTATTTATAGGTTATAATTAGGATTGCACCAGTACAATGGTTATTTATAAATAGTGATTAATTTAAAATATTTTTCCTTGAAATTTAAACAACTTTTGCCTCTTTAAAAAAATTGTTTGTAAAAGTCAATCAAATAAAAATATCAAACAAACGAAAAAAAAGAGTGCAAATAATTTGAAATAATCAAATGATACCTCATTAGAACTCTGTCAAGATAACCTAATAAGACAAAACATGAACGAAAGACAAAGAATACAACTACTCCCCTTGATTTCAAGCAATGAAAATTTGTGTACCGAGTCATCCATATCTTGTGCGCCAATATGTTCAATACCACCATTTTTATAAAACTTATGTAACACAATTTTAATGTTCTACATTGATGTCTTTGTTGTAGCCTTCAAGTAATACATCTTCGTCCAAGATATTCATTTATCTGTGATTGACTGTAATGAAGATGATGGTATGATGAAAAATCATTTTTGTTGTCCTCTTCAAGAGTCAAGTATAGAATTTGCAACATATAAGAGTAGAACCATAAATTTATGCTGAGAATAAATATTTAGTAGATTATAGATACTTAAACTATAATATTTATAAATTCCTTTTTAGGTGTACATTAAACGTAGAATATATTGTTAAAACTGAAAAACGCGTAGTTCGACCCTAACAACACCTAGAGGGGAGTGTATATGTGTATAATACGGAATTTAAATTTACTAATGAATTAAACGGCAACAAGTCACTTTTTAATTATTTTCTAGATGATTGAACATACAAGCCATTGTAGTCCTAAATTTGAATACCGCAGTTTATATGATCAATCAATAAATAAAGTAAAAGCAGTAAATCAACACCAAGATGATCACGAAAAAACCCGATTGAGAAAAACTCCGGGCACTTTACCAGTCATTCCACTATAAACGATTTTAACAACTTACAGTCTATCAGACTAGACGACACATACTATCTGATCTCCTGACTCACTCCTTATAGATTTCCCTGGATCATGTGCTCCCATGCACCAATCCTTAGTTACTGTTGCCGAATCTCTCCGTGGAATCTGCTACCCTACAGCACTCCTAGCCTTGTGGAATCGTCTATCTCCCGTGGATCAACGAAGAGCATATAGTTCTTCACAGACTGGAACTCAGTCAACTTCCCTTGATCTTCAGAACTATGACCAGATGTAGAGGAAATGCAGTTTGGTATTTGGATTATCTGAACGATGTTTTTCTCGCCAAAATAACCAAATAGACGAAGGTTAAATGATAAAATAGAATGAATCTCTTTATGATGAAGCTCACTTAATGTTCAACCTTCCGAGTGTTTTGGTATTTATAGGTAGGTTAGAAAAGTAATGGACCGGTGAAAATGCCTTTAAATAGCGAAATAAAAATTTCTCGGACAACATTGTTGCTCGAGCGAGGACTCAGCGACAGTCGAACAACAGCATATCGCTCGAGTGAAGGAGGGGCAACAGTCCAGCAACGATATTTTTGCTTTTGTAGCTCGAGCCAAACCTTGGCAACAATCTAGCGAAAATTCGCGCCGTTTTTGCTCATTTTGCCATTCTCGAACCCTAAACCTAATAACCCTATTTTCAATAATTTGCACATTACTTCTTAACTTTTTAAACATGGTATAATTTAGTCCTTTTTTGTTTATAGAATTGCCAATTACAAAACATCTAAAACCTAACAAAAGCCTTACTAGGAAAAACTATGTGGGAAATTACCATAGAGAAGGGAAAATGAGTAAATTATACTTTTAAATATGCTACAAAATTTGGCTTATTAAAAACCTTACAATTGAACAAAACATTGATCAAGGAAAAAAGAGTAAAACTCGTATTTACTTTTTTAGTGATAATATAACTTGAGATTTATATATTTTGTTTATCAACTTCTGAAGTGTTACATTAGATAATGCTTTTGTGAATATCTCTGTCACATAAATTGTCATACAATCCACATGTAAATCGATAGATTGGTTGATGAGATTTATATGCATTGAAATACATTGCATCATCATATTATTATACTGAGCACAATAGCTGTCTTCTTTTCACTTCAAGTGAACAAAGAACTATCGTGTATCAAATGGATGTATATATTTTTTTCATATGCAATATCTTCAATAAAATTTATTATATAGTAAGATATCTCTGTAGTGATACTCTATATATAAATAACCTTCATAAAGTCATAAAAAAACAAAAAAACAAAAAACAAAAACAAAAATTGGCCCCAACTTGAACCAGTTATAAATAAGAATATAAACTATAATTCTTTAGATTCTGTTTTAAGGAACTATACTTCTAGATGTTCGGATTGTAGGTTCAAAATTTTCAAGTTTCTTAAGTATGTTCAATTTTGCCCGTATTGCATCTTTTTATTTGGGCCAATTATTATTATTATTATTATTATTATTATTATTATTATTATTATTATTATTATTATTATTATTATTTTTTTATTTTTTTATTTATTTATTATTATTATTATTATTATTTTTACAAAATTCATTTTATACTCTCACTATCATTCATAATATGAAGTGCTACACCATGTGCAAAAAGTATTATTGACAATTTTTTATTTTTTATTTCATTTATTTTTTCGTAATGATGTAACTTATCAACATGTCTTTATTTTCAATGTTTCAGGTGCTTGACCCTCTTGAAGTTTTTCAATTAGTTTTATGTACATACTTTCCAAGAATGTATCTTAGAATCATTTTACTATTTGTGCCCTTTTCTTTTGGGATTTTTACTTGGAATCAAATGATATCATATTCCAAGCGTGTCATAACTTTATCAAATATAATGTTAATGATTATTCTTCCAGAACGTCAATTGATTTGGAGTGTTTATAGATTAGATTTCATGATTAGATTTAATTAATCTTCTTTTAGTTCAATAAATGCATATTGTAATTAAGTTATGTTTTAAACTTCTAGTTCGTATTGTTATGTGCGATGATAAGTATAACACATAACTATTCAATTTCTCCACCCAATGTTAAGAAAATCGTCTTATTAAGATGACAATTAACAGATCATGCCAGATATATCACTTGTTAAGATTTAAGATATTTTGTAGTAAAAATAATTCAAATAAAACATGCATTTTCAGCATTGTTTTTAAAGAGATGCATTGTGGTAGAGCGACCTAACAAATATTGCACTATCACAAATCCTTGTACGCAAATGTTAGACTCCCAACCATAAGTCAACTATAACGTGAAAACTTTGATGTTGGCATGGTACCCACATTTAAAATAGTTTTTCCTTAGCAGAAACATGAAGTGTTTTGTTCTTAATAGTGATGATATAAAAATGTTCAACTATTATCCCAACTAATGATTATTAAATTATTTGGAATGTTAGCATTATCATGAAGAAATTATCTTAATATAAAATTTTGAGATTGTTCTCGTAATTGAATAATTGGAGTAAATATGAGAACAAGTCTTGAATTCAAGAATTTTCTGGTTTTTCAATTTATATTTATTCAAATTTTTAATAATTTTATAATTATTATTGATCGGGGATGGTCTATTCAATTTGCCAAATGATAAAAATATTATTTAAATTATTGAACTTCTGATTTAATATAGTATTTGTTCAATTCTGATTATATTTATATATTATGAACTAAAAGAAAGTGAGGGTAACAAATTATTGATATTCTATAGCTTTCAAGTAGATATGCATAACTCATTATTTATGTTATATTGTCATTCTTGCCTTTCTCGTTTAGAGATTAACTCATTAAACCGAATACCTCAACGTATGACAATTACCTATAATATGTGAGAAAATAAATATTCTCTATTGATCGTAATTAACGAAATAAAAGGCTCTAAAATAGTTTAACAAAATTGACTAAATCAAGAATGGAATTTAATGGACTCAAGAATGCAAATTTCATTCCATGTAACAAGCGCAACATAATGAGCTTTAACTAAACATTGCTTCTGAGAGTGCCATTTTGTGATTCAAGGCATTTTAGTAGCAAATCTAAAATATTTAAGGAACAAAGATCAAACACATCATAACATGACATCGTAGCTTATTCAAATCTTTCCACTTTTGTCAATTTTTCGCGTGATCAACCAATTTAAAATTTTTAAATAAATAGTGTTTACCTATTATTATTGTTGATTGATAAATTGGAGCCCATAAACTAGTCAATATACAAAGTGAGTACAAATACCAGTTATTGATAATAATCCCATATTATCTTCAATAAATTTCACCAAATTTAAACCATAATTTTATATTAAAAAAAAAAAAAATTGAACACAAGCCCTGCGTTATGACCAAAAAAAATGTAAATAAATAATTAATGGAATCCAACTATAACTAAGCTTCCATCCTATTGTTTTCATAAATATGCTTGAATAAGATATATGCATATATACAACTCAAGGAAATTTCATCTTTAATCCTCCTTCTCTTAAAAGAG
>CAIGRP010129467.1:0-58761 GCA_903798385.1 Fraxinus cuspidata | reverse complement strand
TATAAAAATGTTCTCAAAATTTTCAAGTAAACACGTTTTTCATTTTTATGTTTTGAGAAACAATTTTTCAAAATGACAAAAAGAACGTGTTTTTAATTATTTTAAAACATACACTCAAAACACAAAACTCAAAATGAATTCAAAACTCAAAACTGAAAATTGAAACACAAAGAGAAAAGCACCTAAGTTTTTTGCAAGTATCTTAGCGTAAAATTAAGTTGTAGCCCTAGCTAAATTGAGAGGCTAATCAAATCGCCTTCTTGGTAATTATAAAGCTCCATTATGCTCACATCTCTTGAATGTGAAATTCTAAGCGCATCTGTTAAGTTGTAGAGCCTAAATATTGTTGAGACTTAATTATTGCCACTTTGTAGAGCTGATTGAGGATCGACCTCCGAATTCACATCGTCGTTGGGGTTGGAATAGGGGGCGTAGCCCACGATCCTCAAACCTCATGGATTATCATCAAATAGAGAGAAAAAGAAGTTATAAGAGATATGATTAATATTTTCTCTTATAAACCCTTTTTCATTATAGTGAATTATTGTCGCTAAGGGAGATGACGTAGTTTCACATTGAGGTGAACCTCTATAAATTTTATGTGTTCTTGATTGTTTATTTTTCCTTTAAATTGATTTCTCTTGATGAGATATATTTAGAGTTTATAATTCTCAACACCATGTCACATTTTTCTTCGTTAGTTTTGCTCACCGAAATAGATTCGGCAGCAATATTCACCGAACTAATTACCAATAATCACTTTTATCGATGACTAATTAGAACACAAAAGTCGCCGTATTAACTGCCAAGCTATCATATTTCAGGTCTGGATTGATTTGAATATTGAAATCTACTAAAAATTGAATGAGGTTTATTGAGATTTTTCCTCATACAGGTATAAGTCATATCAGTTTTTGTATTTATACAATTAATTGTGGAAACATCTGTTTCTAAGATATAGCTTGGATTGTGATTTGAACACTGCTTTGTTGTTTTCTTTGTAGTTTATCTTGTAATTGCACCAAAATCTTTCTCTATTTATCTGTAGAAAAACAGCAAATGAATTTCTATTTAGAAAACACGACAGCCAACTTTGTTATCTAAACACATAAAAACAAAGAAATATTTTTGCAATTTTTAATAAGTTAAATATTAAATGAAGCACTTGCAACTTGCAGCTAAGGTCCTGTTTAATAACCATTATATCAAAATTCTTAAATTTTCATACTCATTTTTAACCACACATTTACATAATAAAATATTTTGCACATAAACCAAAATTATTTCCTACTTTTTAACCATATATTCTTCAAAAAATCAATATTTAAAACCCCATTTTCTCAAAATAATGGCCAGCATCGAATAGGGGCTAAAAACTGTAGCACATTCAACATATCACTTAAAGCATGCAGTTCCACAGAATAGGTTCATACCGAGAGCGCGAGCGAGCTTGGCATACAAACTGTGATCACAAAGTGATAAACCATCAACATTCAAGTTAATTTAGTTTCAGCAAAATGCAATAATTCACAGATTAACGGTTTGAAGAAGATATATATTGGGTAATGCTCGAATCTTTCTGAGCAATAACCAGTCCTTATATTGTAAGTGCAAAAGTTTTATTTTTCGACCTCGATCCCACTTGTCCATTAACTCTTCTTCTTTTCGTATTGCATCAATTACGAAAATGTCTTTCAAGTTGCAGCCTAGTGCGTCAGCTCCAACCGACTACTATTTTGATCCAGCGGCAATTGGTCGTAGTTGCTTCTTGCTGAGCCATAGGTACTGATGAATTATCAATCGAACTGGGTGCTGATAAAAGGGTTGATCGAAAGATTTTTCGGTGGCGCAGATTGACAATATCACTTTGCATTTTGTTGTATGTATCTAATTAATTATACATGCATTCATTTGTTTCTAAGATATATCTTAGACTATGATTTGAACACTCCTCTATTGTTTTCTTTGTTGATTATCTTGTACCTGCACGGGAGCTAATAAATCAAAATGTTTCTCTATTTATAGTAAACACAACAACTTTGTCAATAAAACTAGTTTTTAGTGATGCAGTTTTATTAGAATTTTACAAACAGAAAAAAAAATAATGACAGTTTTTTAAGTTTTTTAACGAAGCATTCAGAACATGCTTTTATCATCAAATGCCTGTCTGAAAACCCGATATTATGATTGGTTCAGTTGAAATTTGTCATGGGCAAGGGAAGAAACTGGAGCCAACGAGAATCTGGTGACAACAAAACTTGAAACTTGGCCGCTACCTGCTAGAATTACACTATAATCCTATCGTGTGCATACACCCACTGAATTTCAATCCAGTTCACTCCATGCATTTAATCTCCATCACTAGTCAAGTAACAGAAAACAGATCAAAGAATATAAATAAATGCTGCATTTTTGGAAATAGTTTTGAGGTTAGCTCCGTTGCTACCACGGATATGCATGCATGCATGGTTACGCATGCGGACATGTGCACACACATATATTATATATTATACACCCACAACTGGGCACTATGCTCTGTAGAACAAGTTCAGAAAAAAAGAAAGATGTCAGAGCAGAGGCCAGATATGCTTTCCGAAGTTGTTGTCCCCTTGACTATCCTATCAATACATTTTTGACACCTCGACATATCACCTCCTCATAGCTGTGGGAAGATGCCAAGATGTAATGTGCTGAAGCATCAAAAATTGTATGCGTCTTCTCATTTGCTATGAAGATCATAGCAGGTGATGTACTAAACTGTTAAAAATGTATTGAGAGGATAGCCAAGGAGGCAACAACTTCGGGACAGCAGATTTGGGATTTGTCAGAGCACATGACAAACATATAATCGCAAACTATGATACAACTGTTATAAACCATCTGTATTCAAGTTAATATGACACAATGTAATATCTCACATTTTAGCATTTTGAAGAATAAATATGCTGTTAACGCTTGAATCTTTCTTTACTAATAATCACATGCAAGTGCAAAACATTTGTCAGACACAATCATCTATAGAGAATTAATAAGCCTCATTTCTTGGTTATGTATTTATTACATGCATGTGTACATACATCTAACCAAAAATAAATGTACCTATATAAAGAGACAAACACTTATACCTCAAAGGTTTCACAAATCATAAGCGGCTCAAAATTTCTAATAAAGACTCGTTAGAGGCCTTTTTCACCATCCTAAACAATCAACCATCATTCCTGGGGATCCCTTGTACGCATATATGAAGATTGCTAACAAGAATTTTAGATCAATGAATAACACATTTCTCATGTTTTTACCTTTTTTTTTTTTGGGGGGGGGGGTGGGGGGGGGGGGGGGGGGGTGACTGTCTGGCAAAAAGTTTTTACATTTAGATGATGCAGCTAGGAAGTTAACAAGTGAACATCTTTCCGAACAAGGGAGACTTGAATTCTTACAACCCAGATGGGGAAGGATGTTCTTAATAAAAGACCTCAGGTCACATATTATCCAAGCACTTTTAGCACCACCATTCTACATGGATGGATACATATAGAAAGATAGATAATATAGTGGTAAAAAATGCCTGAGGAATTTTTATACCAGATCCCTACAGAGCAAGGTACAACTAGAAATGCAATTGAAAATATTGATCAATTTTCACTTTACTACCTTAAAACGACAGTGTCAAGACATCACAGACAAACAGCATCCCATTAAACTGTTCAATGTAGTCAATTCTACATCACTGGATAAACCCTATGTGGCACACACACAAGCATGTATATACACAAGTAAGATATCATTTGAAGCACATAGTTTTCAAGGAATAAGTTCAGAGAGGGAGAGAGAGAGCAGCAGCAGACAAACTATGATCACAAAGTGATAAAAACCATCTACACTCAAGTTAATTTAGTTTCAACGAAATACTATAATACACGGATTAACTATTTGAAGAAGAAAATATGTTGGGGGAGAGCTTGAATCTTTCTGAGAGAGAACCACTCAGTGTATTGCAAGTGCAAAAGAGTATCTATCAGACATGAGCATCTATAGGAACTCCATAAGCCTCAACTCTTGGTTTTATATTTATTCATAAGCATCCACACACACAAGCAAGTGTACATACATATATTTAGTTTAAAATACACAAAAGCCCTTGGATATCAATACTTTTTCCCAAATCACAGGCAACTTAAGACTTCTGACAGTCATTTATTAAAGGCCTTTTACACAAGTACTATACATACCATATCAACTAGTAATTACTTCTGTTTCTCTTTCTCTATAGCAGCATTGGCAGCATCAAGATCCTCATCCAAGAACAAATCCCAATGTCCATCCCACTTAATAAAGAACTCAGTATCCTCAAAATACTTCACTCTGTGCACATCTCCTGCTGGCGTAAACAAGTAATCCCCCACCCCTAATTCATATTTCTCGCCTTTCGTCAAGTTCCAAACACATTTACTCCCACTTATAACCACCAAATCATGCCCAAAAGTATGGTGATGGGCAGGTTCCATGCTGCCGGCCTTAAACCTCACTATGGCCGATGTAGGAGTTTCCCTCAAAATTTTCATGGACGCACCAGGCATTATTTCAACCGGCGTAAACTCCTTTTGATTCCTGCTATTCGCCAGGGAGCAAATAAAACACGGAGGATCAGCAATACCATCAGTATTGCTCCCAGTTTTAGTTTTCCCAATTTCGGACATTTCTTGAACAGAAGTGTCCAAGAAGGACTGAATATCTTCCGGCCAGGGATTGGAGCCGGAAGCGGGGCATGGAGCCTTAAAAGGGGTGTTGAGGAAAGTGTTCAGAATATCTAAAGCAACTTCAGGGGCAGTAGACATACCAGACACGGCTAGAACATTACAATTATTGATGGACCGGGCATTGAGGGCGTCAGCGGGGGTAAGGCAAGTAGCGGCGTATACTCCTGGTAACTTGTTAGCGAAGATGCCAACACCCACACCGGTGCCACAAGCTACTAGACCACGGATCTCGACCGAATCATCGGTCTTGCCCTGGCTGACACGGCGTCCTATTTCTTCGCCGACAGAATAGTACTTATCAGTTCCGAGGTCTTCCACTTCGATGTTGATAGAACGCAAGTGGGTTACGAGAGTGTCTTTCAAATTGCAGCCGAATGCGTCAGCTCCGGCTATGATTTTGATGCGGTGGGGATTGGTGGCGATTGCTTCTTGCTGAGCCATGTATGAATTACCAATCGAGCTGGGTGCCTGACAAAATGAATCGAAAGCGCAGATTGCTCAGTTTCACTTCACAGTGCCGTGGACATGGGAGTCAACAGGGACTGGCTTGGAAAGGATCGATGCTTAATTTTATGTCCCGATTCATTCTTCGATTTTCTCTTTCTTTTTTATTTTTTTTTTCACTCAAATAGTGACAATATATATGCATCAATCACACGTATCGACAACCAAATATTGACACATAGAGCACTCGAAATATGAAATTTCAGATTTATAACACCTTATGTTTTTCTCAATTTTGCCTATGTGTAAGAGAAGAATAGACAATAATTAAAAATTATTGAGTACCTCTCATTTTATTTAATCAATTTCAATTGTATCAAAGAGTTTTTCACGGAATTTGAACCATATAGACGCAAAATTTACCTGTGGAATGGATATAAATGAATCCACTTCGTCGAATTATATATGATTGGTACACTTTGTTAATATATAAGTGTTACAAAAGAAAAAAAATAAAATTAACTCAAACGAGTCGATCATCATTCACCATTTTTTATATTCGACAATAAGACTCGTCGTTCACCTTGAAATCTTGAAATTCCCATATCCATGACCTTGTCTTTCATAAGCTCTCTTGTTATTTCATTCAGGGGATTATTTAAAAGTTTTAGCAAATCTAGATAAAAGTTAATTAAAATTTCTAGTTAAAAAGGTTGATAAAAATTGTGAATTCCATAAAATATTTGATTAAATTATTGGTTAACTTTGGCCTCAACTTAAAATATTTGGCTAAAATTACTCATTAAACTCGGCTTTTTAAGTTTTCCGAAAGAAACTTTCTCCATGTTATACTCCGAATATTTTTTAACAATATAAGCATAGTCTCATCAATCTATATTTCCTGATGGAGGGTTGGTTTCATGAACTAAAGAAAGAAGGAAAAAGTTTGTGAAACAAAAAAAGAGATCCACGTAGTTGCTTTAGCCCCTATCTGAACCTCATTATCTAAAATTCATTTTTTTTCAAATTTATTTTCAACAACACATTCTCTCAATAAAATAATTTTACACGTAAATCCAAATTTTTAACTTTTTTTTAGCCATACATTCTTCCAATAGTACTATTGTAAGTTTACAAAAAATGGAGCTCAAACAGAAGTTATACTTTCGCCAATTTTTTTTTTTTTTTTTAAGCTGCATGAAATGCAAACTTACAACAATACCATATTTAATTTACATGGGTTGAGATACTGCAACAATAGACACTCGGAACTTAAATGAGAAGCAACTTTGTAAATTCACTTTGCCGTGAATAACAAGAGTGAAAGACATCTCACTAATAGTATCAAACTCACTGAAATCTTTAAAAATGTTAGTTTTACAATAGATACATCAATGCCATTAATTTTTAAAAAGGTTGTTAGACCAACATAGTTTTTTATTTTTTTAAAAAAAAGTATAAATATGAGTTTTTGATTTTTTTTTTTTTTTTTAGTTTTGACAATATACGATGAATTTAGATATGAACTCATAATGATGCCTTGAAATTCAAGTCTCTCTCTATTTGACGAGCCTAATGATGCCATGAAATTCAAAAGTCTCTCTATATTTGATGAGAGAGCATGTTCTTCAATTAAACCATCATGTAAAAATAATTATGGTCAAAGCTGTCTCCTCATTTCCTCGTAGCAACTACTAAATTATTAGAGCTTGTTCGATATAAATTTTTTACGAATAAATTTTACAAAAATTGATTTATTTGAAGAATGCGTGATTAAAAAATAGAAAAAAATATATTAGGAATTTACATGTTATTTTATTGAAAGAATGTTGATCGAAAATAATTTTTTTTTTTGAAAAAAGTGAGTTTGAAATGATCCCATTCCAAGCCTTGACATAAGGAATGCTAGAATAGTTTTTCCATACAGTTTGTCTTCTCCGGCCTATCTTGCTTTAAAACATAGGCCCCTGTTTGATTCGATTAAAATGAGTTTTTTTGGAGAAACTGTGCTTTGAACTAGTGACTTCTGGGAAATGTAAGGCTTATGTTTACATGTAAAATTATTTTATTATAGAATATGTAGTTAAAAATTAGTTTTAAAAAAATGTAGGCTACGTTTGATTTACAGTTTTCAATTTTTTGAAGTACTGAAAATGTGTTTGGTCTGGTATTTCTGAAAATGTATTTTCGAAAATAAAGATAAACTTATAACATAAAACTTAATACACATTCTTGATGTTTTCGGTGTTTTCAGTGAAAATTCTGAAAATACTCAAAATATAGAAAACAAGCATTTAAATATTTTTTTAAGACAAATAAAAATAAAAAATTCTAACAAATAAATTTTGAAAAATTAAAAATCAAGAAAAATAAATTATAAATTGTAAAAAAAAAAAAATTGTTCAAACTCTTAACAATTATTTACATAAAAAATTTAAAAATATAAATGTAAACACATACAAAAATATTCTTAGTCCACATCATTAATTTTTATTTTTATTTCAAATATGTTGAACTCAATCTATTATTTGTTTTTATTTTGCTTTTGTTGCAAGAAAAAATATTGTAAGATTCATCAACTTTAAAAATGTATATATTATATGATAATATATTAGCATAAAATTGTTCTATTATTACTGAATAATCAAATTTCAGGGAATAAAATATTAATAATTTTTCAAAATTTCAAGCCATACGCATTGTCTAGTTTTCTGTTTTGAGAAATAGTTTTTCAAAATAACAAACCAAAAAAAAAAATTCTCAAAACTAAAACACAAACCAAACATGTCTATATTTTTTAAAAAATGGAACCCAAAAAAGGGCTACATTTGATTTGATATGCCCAACTCCTTTAAGAAAGGTATGTACCGTTTGCACAGCTATTATAAACAGAGCTTTTAGCAGTAAGTATGAAAGTAGTGCTTTTATTTTTGAAAAAAAAAACGAAGATTTGGTTGTGAATTCAAAATGTATTTTTGTTTAATTTTTATTTTTATTTTTTTAATTTGGTTAGAAGTTAGAAATGTTTTTGGCATAATTTGCAATCGTTGTTCCCAACCTTTACAATCTTTTGCACTTGTGTCTCCAGCCTTCATTTCTTGACAGTGCTGCCCTTAACCTTTAATTTATTCGTGAAAGCAACTGGTACACCCAAGCTTATACCATCTGGGTGACAGAAGGCTAGGGGTGTCACATCTGCATTGGCTGATGGAGCTTTATTTTTTGTCTCCCACCCTTTTGTTATCCAAACGGTAAACCTAAGTGTACATGTAACATTCCTCTATGGCGGCTATAGTCCTCCGCAGTCAATTAAATTGATGTAAAATGTCAATTTTGATATCAAGCTTACGTAAACTAATGCCCTGTTTGGTACACATTAAAATTTTCATTTTCATTCTTCTACTTATTTTCCACCACACATTCTTCAATAAAATAATATTTTCCATCACATTAATAACTTTCTCTTCTTTTTCAACCATACATTATCCATCAATCTACTATTTCAGAATACATTCTTCCAAAATAATGTGGATCAAACACACCCTAAATAAAAAATATGAAAAGCAAATGAGAAAGAACGAAAAGGGAAAGAAAAATGATTTTTTTTCACTTTCTCCTCCAATATGAACACCAACCGATGCTCTACCGCATCCACCACTTCGATCTCCCTCAAATTCTATTAGTCGCTAAATTTTATCCTCCAATTTTTTTACTTCAAAATTTAGTTCAGAGATTCATGAAGTTCAATCTGCTAGTTTTTGATAGATTAAGGTGTTATGCAATCAAAAAATAAATTTTGTTATTTTGTAGTATCTTACAAAATAACTATTAAAAAATTCTTTGAAAAAACTAGTATGTCCAAAAGACCTCTGACAACCAATACCCCACAACTACATGTAAACCAACAATACACAACTAAAAATCAAACGTCATGCATATTCAAAATCAATATAAGTCTACATCCAAAGATGTAACCGCTTCACATCTACTCTACAACCAACTAAATACAATGGATAGTTAAGACACTACCCCTAAAATAAATATAAATAGATTATGTTATAAGCTTCTTTCTTTAAAAACTCATTTTTTTTTTCACAAACTCATTTTCAATCAAATATTCTTTCAATAAAATAATTTTATATGTAGATCTAAAATTTTTCTTTAATTTTAACCACATATTTAAAAAAAAATCACTGTTACAAAATTTATTTTCTCAAAAAATTAGACTCAAAACAAACCCTATATATAAGTTACTTAGCCCATGTTTAAGCCACATTCTATAAAAGTTCATTTTTTCCAAAGTGCACTTCCAATCACATTCTTTCAATACATAATTTTAAATACAAATTCAAAAATTTTTCCCTATTTTTTGATTACATATTTACCAAAAAAATCACTATTATAAAATCCATTTTTTTGTGAAAAATGGGGTTCGAAGAAGTGCTAGTAACTAACTATAAGTGTTAAATGAATCGTGCTCTTAGACTTTATATTACACATAAATTCAAAAAATTCATTTGTTTTTAACCACGCATTCTTAAAAAAAATATTCCAAAATACATTTTTTTTTTTTGAAAATTAATTTGATTGTAATGAAGCCCAAACGAGGGCTTAGACTTTGTTTGATACCCATTTTTTTTAAATACATTTTTCTCTCTCTTCTTTTCAATCATACATTTTTTCAATAAAATAATATTATACACAACAAAAAGATTTCATTTATTTTTAACCACATATTCACAATCAATCTATTATTTCAAAATGTATTTTACACAAAAATTCTATAAAATATGATGTCAGTGAGAAAAGTTTCTTTCGTGTAATAGTGAAATGAACTTAGATTAGACTTGACACCTTGTGGTGTTATTGTAATATGTAGCAAGTTTATTCGGTTAAATTCTAAACAAATAGTAATGAATGATGGATAAGTAGATAATATGTGTGATGAGTAGATAAAAAGTGATTTGACAAAAAATGTTTATAGTATAAACACTTTCCATTCTTGCACTAGTCTTCAACAGCATAAGATTTTTTTTTTTAGCATTTTGCTTTTGCATTGTATGAGTGTATCGTTTTTATTATGGATGTAGTCGGAGGTCGTATTCAAATAGATGTATATTCTTAATATATTTAGTAAGTGGAACCGTCGCTCTAAATTTAATTATGGTTCTATGAGGTTCTGTATCATAATTAATTTATTTAATAATACTACATTAATCCAACTAATAACATATTCAATCGTAACTCTTACAATAATACTACATTAATTTTTATTATATAACGTTGTCCAATTTTATAAATATACAAATACCAAGTTGTTTAATAAGATCCATTATCCAATATATACAACCTACATTGAATAAATTGGAGGAAATTCAATGAATATGGCAGGAAAATCATAAGACGAAGAGAGACTTAGCCATTCAACTTCAATTATTTTGAGAAATAGGAGAATGATTCATAAAAGCTTATGTTACTTGATTTTAATTCTTTGAAATTTGAATTACAAAGTTGGGCGAGATATTCTAGGCTCAATTAGTTAGTTGAAAAATGAAACTAGAAAAATAATATTTTTTTTTTGGCTCAATTACTTAGTTGCAAATTTATCTAGAAAAAATTAAAAATAATTTGACTTATTTAATATAAAAATTAAAAAAATAGAAAGATTCAGTTCTTATTTGATTCTTGATCTGGAATCGAGAATTGAATCAAACATATATGTTCTCAATTCTAATATTCGTTTAGGTGATTAACTTAAGAAAAATCGAACCGAACTGAATCGGTTCTGGTCCATTTCGTGAGTTTTATCTATCCCTAATATTTGAAAATAATGTAGTTACAACATTAATAAAATTCAATATTCCCATGCATACCTACTTTCTTCCCTTTTTTTCACATATCAATAACTCGATCAAATTATAATTATTTTCAAAAATAAAATGTTTGTTATGTTTAAAATCCTAATTTGATCTTATTTATCTTAATTCTCCTCTTTACGTGACAGATGGAGTCAACATCAACCAACAATAGATCTTCTTTTCCTTCATGAAACATATGTAGCTTTTCTTTTGTGAAAACACTTCACTAACATATCTACCAACATAGACTTTTTAGCTTGTGAATATATATATTTAGGTGTTAAAAATGCCAAACTATTTAATAGTGCATTAAAAGGCCTGTCTAGGCGAAAAGTAATACGCTAGCCTTTTTTGGGCAAGAGGTATTTTCAGGGGTGGAGCTCGAGAAGGGGAAAAAAGGGGTTTGCACTAGACTCATACATAGAACCTGAGAAAAACTATCTTGGCTTGGAACAACCCCCTCCTCCATTCCTGCGAATTTTCTTTTTTTGAAATTCAATCAGCAAAACGCTCAATCATTGCATAAAACCTAAAAAGAAAAAAAAATCTAGCAAAAAATTCACCACAGCCGAAACTCAACTTACGAATATAACTTTATTTTCTCATGAACAAAGCACCATCGATTTGAAGTGTTCATGATTTTAAGAATTATGCTTTTTTGTTAAAATCTTGAAAAATATGCACGAAATTCTTATAAAATTTCAATGTATATATTATATTATTTATTTATCTAAAATAACTAAAATAAAAAGAAAAAAGAAAAAAGACCTATAACGTTTAAGCTCCTAATACTTAAGACTTGATCTTCGCATCTTGTTATATGGTTGTTCATCATGCACAATACTACTAGTCCCACACTAGGTGTCAAGGACCGCAGCTTCATCTAAATCCCTTGACTCACACATTGTAAATATTTTAATTCATTTGTAAAATAGTTGGAAATTAGAAAATTTTAGTATGATTCCTCGGCATTTAAACGTCTGCTGCCGTCGATTAGGTTTTTGTATTGTGATCAAATTTTACTTTCGTCCCGAAACGACCGAGAGTAGGTGGAAGGTAGTCTAGCGGAGCAGACTACTGCCGCACGGTGTCCCTTTCTGTGTCAAGAAGAAAGGCACCCCGTGAAACTAGGACTTGGGGAAGGAGTGCTAAAAGGCAAAGCAACATTTTGATTATGGTCCATTATGCATTACCATATTTTACACCTTTTTTTCGATGCTCATTCCAAACTCCACCAGCCAACCAACATGAAGATTGACCAAAATATCAATATCAATACCATTCTCCTTCCACTCGTCGTGAAACACGATCGTGTAGTTTATATTTGTTAACACTTCATCTTTAGCCATTGTTTGGTATAAATTAAAATTCAGATTTTAAATTAAATTAAAGCCAATTATTACTTTTAACCATATATTTTATGGGATTCGCAACTTTTCAATCATTTATTTTATCAACTTTTATCGAAATATACTAAAAATCTGATTTTAATCCGAGACTTAGTGTGTATATCTAGAAAATTGGTTCCTATCTTTTTAATTTTGATTTTTCTTGTAAAGCGTGAGTGTTTCATCTGTACACAAATTGTGGTTCAATTTGGATAGCATCACTTCATTTTTTATATATTTTTAAGAAAATTCGCTACATGATCCCAGTAGTGAAACAAAATTCTATAAGCTTCGTAAACTTTTATATTCTATATAACGTTGCCTTTGAAAAGTAGTAAAATTGGGTGTTCATTTGGTTGAGCCTAAAAATTATATCCGCTTTTTAATCTACGTGAAAATCAATAAGTTTTAACATTCTATTATCATACAATTAAAATATATATTATTAACTAATTCTCTTCTCCTGGTTAGTTAAGAGTTATTTTCACATTCAAAATGGAGAAAAATGATTGATACTTTCCCTCTCCAACACTCAACTGGAAAAAAATAAAAATAAAATATGCAAGTACTAACAACAGATGAATAATTTCAAATTATTTAATTGTATATATAATAAATTGGGAAAGATGTAAATTATGTAAACCAGGCTTTGATGGGGACAGAAAGCGGGTAATCCTCGTGTCTTAGAGAGAATAAGTAACACATTTGTACACGTAACCCGGTGGGTCCACGTAGTGAATGAATATGAAGTCACCGACCATGCTTTTCATTTATATTTAATTAAGTTGACAGTATTTTAGGATTTATTTTATTAAAAAAATAGGATTTGCATTATTTTTTTACCATGATATCAAACTCAAACTTAAAATACCTTATTCCATATTAGAAGGTTTAAAATTTAAAGAAGCGTTCAGCAATAGAAAGTTCGACCAAACAAAAAAAAAAAAAAGGATTTAATAATTAAATCTCTTTATGTATCAATTGAGCAGCATCTCTATAAAATCAAACATGATTTACGGATTTGATCTTTAGTTCACAGGGATAAGAGTTATAATGCCCAATGAAAATGTAGCAACATGAGATGTTGCCATATTATACCTCCACTGTAACGTGACAAAATTGTCACGTTCATAATGAGCATTATTATTCTACCCACTATGAGTGGGAGATCAAATATGTTATCAATACATAGGTAAAGGCCTAAAAGTACTTGTATGTACTTGTCTTCACCAACAAATTACACTTGTGTTGTTATACGTAATACAATTAATATTTTTGCTTTAAGCTTTTCTTAATCTTTTACTTTTCATGTTTTGAAAATGATTTTGCTAGTTATACATCAGGCACTACCTAAGGGGTTCCCGAATGTTGAGCTAGTTCATTTTACATTTAAAATCTCGTAAGCAATCAAGAAATAAAAAATAAAAAATAAATCTAAAACTCCACTAACTTATCCCTCGTACAAAACCCTTGAATTCACCTTTAAACAAAACAAATCACCCCTCTTTCTCATCCACATAGGGGGTGGCAAAAGGGTCAAGTAGCTCGTCGGTTCATCAAGGGATTCGTTTGCTTGGCTCGCTGAGCTCGCGAACAGCTCGTGGGTCGTAAAACTTGTGAAGAAAAAAGTGAAAAGAAATTAAAATAATAAAAAAACACTCGTGGGCTCGGCTCGGCCGGAACATTGCCATCACTACATCCACATCCTCTAACATTCGGGGTTGGATTGTCGACGATGAGTATTTGGGACCATAGACCTCCAACAGTGTGACGGCTTCCAAATTTTGTAAGGGTTTTTCTCCATTATTACTTTGTTTTTGAGTTCTACCTCTCTAAACTAGAGAGAATTGAAAATCGCGAGTGTTATTTTCTCTTATTTATTTGTTGTATTTTTAATTTTTTGGGACAAAGTCTCAGCCCGACTGATTAATCGGTCAGATCTAAGGCTCAAAGACAACCAACCTCGTTGAAATTCTATTTGTGAGCTAATAGAGTTGTAAATACTATGTGCCAACCGTAAATGGATGATTTCGGAGTTGAACCCCATTTTAGAGTTGTTGTTGAGGCTCACGCACAAATTTCATGGTATTAAAAATTTTTATAGTATATTTATTTATTTTCTAATCTACATGTGACAATTCTAGTATAAATTCACAAACACAATTCAGAAATATAGGAAGGCTGGATTATGTGAACTAGTGTTTAGATATGAAGATTGTGGGAATGTCCAAAGAAGATGCGATGCCCAAACTGTGGTAAGGGAATTGTGAAATTGATGGAGGTGGAGAAGAAGATAGAAAACACAGGCCGATTATTTTTGTGTTGTACATTAGATTGTGGATATTTTGATTGGAATGATGTTAAGTCCGAGAAGAAGAAACCTTTGCAATTTGAAGAACGATAGTCTAGTGGCATTTGCTATGAAAGTCAAACAAAATGCATATGTTTGCATCAAAATAAAGCTACGACATCAATTGAAGACTTATTGCATATGTTCAAAAGGCTGGCTTAGCTAAAGATTGAAGATGAGGACATGGACTTAGCGTATGTTTGGTAGCCAATTTCAGCAAATTTTAAGAGAAAAATGGCCGTTAAAGAATATTTGTGGGTCCCACTCGTGAGAGAAGTAAAAAAAGACGACTAACTTTGATTTGTAACAGCCAAAAAATTCATTTTTTGGTCTGAAAATGGCTACCAAACAGGCTGAATGTAACTATCTGAAAGGGAAAAGGGAAATCGGAAGTTAACGGGAAGGGAGAGTGTAATGATAACTGAACTTGTGTTCAATGATTTTAACTATCACAACTCATGTTCTGAAATCCACCCGCCTCCACTAAAGTTGAGTTATAGCTGTTATGCATTGGGATTCCTGCTATATCTTTCACTTCAAACAGTCTTTTGACATGTGTACTAAGTTGTCGATTGCATCGATACAACCTAAATTTAGATGGACCTGTCTTATTGTTATACTCTAAATGCACAATGTTTATTCGCCATATTCCACAAGAATCTTGGCTTTGCACCCTGATTTAATTGTTAGTTAAGGCTTCAAACAAGTATTTTTATTATTTTTTTGTTAACCTTCTCAACTACAAGTAAAACTCACATATAGTACCACCCCGTCATCGCCCTTCTTAGATTTTTTTTCCTAATAGGAAACCATATTTGATAAGCATAGTTCTTGTAGAATTCAAATACCTCGTTCTCGTCCTCAAATTTCATATCGACCTTAGACATGAGAATCTCATTTTCTACTCCAAACATTTCATCAGCCATACAATCATCGCCCACAACATTTGATGAGTTAACCTCCAATCCTATGTGTAAGCTAATAAATATGTCAACAAAGACAAAAGTAAATATTACACTACAATAGAAAGATGAATTCAATTTTCTAGAAAGTCTGTAAGTAAATATAACGTATTTGTGTGGGCATTTGTGTATATTTGCTTACACGAACAAAAGTAAAAATTAGACGCACGGTTCTTTTTCCATGACTAAAAAGCTCAAGGAAAGATTCAGGTCATTTTTTGACAAGCAATTCCCAGGAGTTACAATTCATATTCGAAATATTGCATTGCAGCAGAAAAAAGCAATTGCCCCTCTTTGTGTCACCGTCAACCAAGTTGTTGGAAATTTGGTCTGTTTCCAGTCAATCTGGGTCGATTTTTCTGCTCAAGAGGTGGAAATGAAGACAAACGTATATAGGTTGTCTTGCTTGTCTTTAATGTGTATATAGGCTGCAAGAAGATTAAAGATTTCACATTTAAAGGAAAAAATTATTTTACCAGTGGTTCAGTCACCACCTTCGATCTTGTCGGCATCCATATCGAAAAATGTGAACAAACTCTATTATTCTGTCGATTTGGGCTAGACAATGGTGCTCTAATTCGAAATCTCGAAGGACGCTTATAAGGAAATGGAAAAATAATGAGGCTTTTACATTTTGAAAGTCGGATTTTATTTTTTTAATCTTATCAAAATATCGGCACCTCAGCATTCAAGATACCTTTATGTAACGTCTAATGTTACTGTATCAGTGTAGCAACACTCCATTGAAAAAGGTGTATTTCATTAATTCTCCTTTAAATACTTGTAACCGATATCTGTCATTTCATATCTTAATATTTAATTTTAATCCTCGATGCGTTGTGTACAAGTATTTAAAAAGAAATATCTTATTAATTCCCCATAAAGCAGAAATATGTAAGTCATGTCAAGAGTTAACATACACATTAGGTTCCAGCTCACGATTAAGCACCACATCAGCCTCTAACTCAATTAACAAATATAACCAACCACCGCCAGCTGCAATCCTTGTTGTCTCATTTTCTATTACTCAGAAATGCTACCACTACTTTCTGTTGTAAATTGATTCCAAAATCCTCCTAAATATAAGGAGCTAACCACCATTATATACTCTAGAATATTATCTTCTCATTCCTTGTAATTATTTATATCAGCGTGATGCTGAAGCAATAGGACTTGAGCTGAATTATCACTCAATCATCTTGCATTTCTAACTTGGTATCAGAGCAGAAACCATGGCCAACGCCAGAAACACCCCACAAAATATAGATCTTAACTTTGCTCCTGCATCCATCTCAAGCACCACCATTGCTCCAATGCAGGGAAGCAATCATCTCTCACCCTTTGGAGTTAATCTAACCCAAGTGGTATCAATCAAACTTGACAAGAACAACTTTCTACCAGACAAAAGAGGCTGTCAGAATATGATACTGCCTATCATTCGTGGACACAACCTTGAAGGCTACATTTTGGGGACAAAGGTGTGTCCTCAAGAATTCGTTGGAACTCAAGTTACTGGTGAAGCAGGAACTAGTGTTGAAATGACCAAAAATCCTGAACATAATCAATAAATGTCAACAGATCAATTGCTAATGGGTTGGTTCAACTCTTCAATGACTCCAGACATAGCCATGAGAGGCAAGGGGACTAGCAACTCAAATGAACTATGGATAGCTGTAAAGGAGAACTATGGAGTTCAAAACAGATCCAAGATCACCTTTCTTACAGGTGAGCTTCAGAAATCAAGGAAAGAGACTATAAGCATTGATCAATACCTAAATAAAGTAAAGCTGCTAGCAGACAATCTTGAAATCGCTGGGAAAGCTATTCCTCACTCTGAACTAGTTACTCAAGTCCTGGCTGGCTTGGACGAAGAATGCACACCAATTGTTGTTCAAAATAACAGCATAGATCACATCACTTGGGGGGAGAACTACAATCGACACTCATGAACTTTGAAAGCAGATTGGAACATCTCAAGACTGTGAAAAAATGAAATGGCGGGAATCAACCTTGATCAAACATCAGTCAATTTTTCCCAAAGGTCAGGCTCCAACCATCATCACATCATATCTTACAGGCCAGGTTCCAATTGAACATTCTCAAGTTACAATACTTTCAGAGGTGGAAGGAGAGGAAGAAACAGAGGTGAAAAAATGGTGGTGACAGACCTATATGCTAAGTATATGGGAAGATTGGACATAAGGCCAACATATGAAACTTCAGATTTGATGAGAGATACACAGGAACATCACCAAACCAGAGAATCAACTACAACACTTCACCAACAGCCTTTATGGCATGACTCAGGAATTCATCTAACACAAACGAGATACATTGCTGAGTTACTTAAGAAATTTGAGCTACAAAATCTAAAGCCTTGTCCCACTCCCATTCATGCAGGCAAAACTATGTCAAAAACTGATGGACAAGTGTTGAAGAATCCTTCAATTTACAGAAGTGCAGTAGGAGGATTGCAATATATCACACACACTAGGCCTGACATTACCTTTGTTGTTAATAAACTAAATCAGTTCCTGCAATCACCAACATCAACACACTGGCAAGCATTGAAGAGGGTGCTTATATACCTCAAAGGAACAATAAATCACGGGCTATGGATACAAAGAAGAGATAGATTGAATCTGAATGGATACTCAGATGGAGATTGGGCCTCATGTCCGGATGACAGGAGATCGACTGCAGGCTATTGCATTTACTTGGGAGAAAACTTAGTAGCCTGGTCATAAAAAAAGCAACATATAGTTGCTAGATCAAGTACGAAGTCAGAGTACGGAGCTCTTGCATCAGCAGCCTCAAAAATAGCTTGAATTCCATCACTTTTCAAAGAACTTGAAGTACCACAAGTGTCAACTCCAGTTTTATGGTGTGACAACATGAGTGCAAGTGCCTTAGCAACTTATCTAGTGTACCATGCAAGAATGAAGCATATTGGATTGGACAATCATTTTATCAGAGACAAAGTGCTTGGAAAAGAACTGGAAGTGAGATATGTGTCTTCTTCTTAATAAATTGCTGACTTATTAACAAAATGCCTTACTCACTCAAGATTTCTTTTCCTAAAAGACAAGCTTGGAGTTACTTCATTACCGTCCAGCTTGAAGGGGGTGTCAAGAGTTAACATACACATCAGGTTCCAGCTCAAGATTGAGCACTATATCAGCCTCCAAGTCAATTAACAAATATATCCAACTACCGCCAACTGCAATCCTTGCTGTCTCATTTTCTGTTACTCAGAAATGCTACCACTACTTTCTGTTGTAAATTGATTCCAACATCCTTCTTAATTCAAGGAGCTAACCACCATTGTATACTCTAGAATATTATCTTCTCATTTCTTGTAATTATTTATATCTACACGATGCTGAAGCAATAGGACTTGAGCTGAATTATCACTCAATCATCTTGCATTTCTAACTAGCCACAACTATCATAATTTTTTGCCACCTGCTATAAAACAATGGCTGGCCCTGTCATCAAGAACAAACTTGTGCTTTTATTACTTTCTTAATCCATTGGACTGTTATCACATGAAGATCAACTTTCTGCCAACTTTATATTTCGTTATAGAATTGGATTACTGAAAAGTATTTGTTAAGAAATTTGATCTAAAATTATATGTATATATATTTTCAAGAAAAATTATGTTTTATATATATCATTTGGGTAATTTGCACTCGGGTTTCAAGTCTTTCAAAAAAGTATAACGAGATTCCTAAACTTTCATTTTTGCTTCTCAAGTCCCAAACGTTTAAATCAATATGCAAAATGAGATTTCCTAGACGGTTTTGTCCAAATGACAGTAAGTTGACCTAAAAATCATTTGACCAATTCAATCATGACTTCTAGTATTATGATGAAGAGTGTCAGCTTGAAAAATGAGAAAGAAATTCCTAAAAATCGTTTATAAAAAGGGCATTAACACAACAAGAAAATTGTTGAAAAAAAAAAAACCAAAGGATTAAAAATGCTAAAGGGAGAAAAATCTTAGAATATCTTTCACTCTAAAAATTCACGTTGAATCAAGGCATAACTTAGGATCGATACTCTTGAAAATCTTAGCATTCTCCAATTGAATTGTCCTTTCCGACTAGATTCCATCGAAAACTTCTTCTTTCTACCTTCCAAAAAAAACACATTGAAAAAACCCCCCAAAAGGAGCAAAACCCTACAAAATTCCAACGAAAACTCTACAGCTAGCATTAAAGAGTACTTTTTATTTTTTTAGGATCCTTTCAAGAATTCAATATGAATTGGAGCATTTTATAGCTGATATATTGAGATTTGGTCAATCTCCATGATAAGTAAATTCATCATAAAATTGAGTTATCATTTAAAATTTTGGTTCATGTTGTCAAGTGTGAAGATATAGCTAACATAATATGATGCATTTCACGTATTCTTTTCAGTTGTTTAATTTCTTTCCCTAATGCTGAGAAAATTGCCTTATTAAAATGCCAGTCAATAAATCACGCTTAAAATATCATTGTCGGGGGCATCAAGATATTTTGTAATTAGAAGTTTTCAAATCCAAAATATATTCTCATCATTTATTGAATACCCATTTTTGTGCATTGTGGTGGAGCGATTGGAATAAACATTGCATAATTAATTTTTTTAGACGAATATTAGGCTTCTGGCCAAAAGCAAACTATAATATGGAGAACTTATTTTGACGTGATGCGTAACAAGATGTCATGTATCACCCTAAATAATTTTCTAAAATATAGGAAATTCATTTCCGATTTTAGAGTGATTTTTTTTGGCCTACATACCTTGAACAAGTAGTGAGAATTCATTACATTGAAAATTCTTCTATTTTCAATAGATATTTTCAGCAATTAATCATATTATTATTAACTTAAGATGGTTTAGCGATATTACTCAAATCAATCACGCCAATGCATCCATAAGATATCGGTGCTTAATTTAATTGATTTTTCAAATAAATATATTGCACAAGAAAGCTTGTTTAAACAAACAGACTATATAGCTTCATAAGTATTACCAAACAAACAATCGTCCACGACTTTCTAGCCTGGTCCCATATATAGCTTCATAAGTAATACCAAACAAACAATATATTTGTAAGAGTAATGTTATTTATCATCATAATCGGTGATATGACAATCAATTATCCCTAACATTTCTCTCTTTCTCTCATCCCACTTTCTCTAAAAAAAAATTGAATTTTTCAATCCCATTACTTTACATAGACTACCACATCACTCATATTCTAACATCATAATGATGAATAATATTATTCTATTTGTAATTACAAGAAACAATGATTTCAAGTGGGACCCAAAATATTGCTTTGACACCCACTTATTTTCTCTCTCTCATGCAAATTCTGTGACCATAAAGTTTTAATTCTAAAGATGCAATTTCCTTTACTTTCTTATTAGCGCACTCAAAAGAAGGTAAAATCGTAAAACATGGTAATTCAATGATTCATTCATACCATCGGCATCAACCAATTAGTTTAATGGGTTGTGCTATGGCTAAATAATTGTAGCATTTTCCTAGTTTAATAAGGCAATAACAACAATGAATGCATGATAAATGATATAAAATCTTATCAAAGACATTTTACTTATAAAAAAATTACGAAAGGTTTTCTAATACATAAAGGGAAAATTAAAATAGCAGTCCTTAACCTTTTCAACTTTTGCAGACTTTACCATAACCTTCATTTTGTGTTAGCAAATGTCCTTAATCTTTCGTAAATATGAAGTTGGAGTACAAATGAATGGAAAACATCTATTTGATCGTTAGTTGATCAAGAAAGTCAAAATTTGATTAATTTTGACCAAATTTAAAAATGGTAAAATGGTACTTTACATTTTCTTAATATTAAATAAGTTGAATAAATAAACCAAAAATAAAAATAAATTTATAAACCCACCCCCTCACCCCACCCAACCCCCCAAACCAAAACTTGACGAAGTATCTTCTTCTCCGACGAAACCCTACCAGAAATCGCCACCCTCGCCACCTTCGACCCAGTCGGTGCTATACCTCCTACCCCTCCTAGTTCAATCGGTGCAGTTTCTGGCCCGCCCATCTCAAATTTTCATGTTGGCACGATAGGTTTGGGATCCAATGGCCATGTGTCCATAGGCGTCGTTCCCAGGACTCCCACTTCACCACACTGTACACACCAAATAGTTTCCCCTTACCATTCTTGCTGTCTAGGGGTGTTCTCAACTATTATCTTTTGTTGTTTCTAATGCTCCCTGCAGTCACTGTCGCCATCCATTACAAGAGCTCTGTAACTCCTCATCCCTTAGAATCCTTGTCACATCTCATGTTCAAGGAAATCTTGACAATGGTCTTTCCTTCAAGCCCGTGTCTGAAATTCTAACGAATCCTCTGGCCCACACGATCTTTTAAGTGAAGAAATTCCGCTTCTTCTCTAGCCACACAATAATTATTGGTTTATCTCTATAACCGAAAAATGCTTTATGTGGGGAAGGAAATTCAACCAATCTTTGTAATGGTAATTTTGGGTTGTCCGCATGCAATGAGAATTCTGTAAAATTAAGTAGCGGGAATCGGGGAAAGAATGAAAATGATAAGATCCTTTTGAGAAAAAGCGCATTGGAAGTTACTAATAATTCACATACACCATACAATGGGTGCCTTTCTGGGTGGCGTTGATGGGTCGAAGGTGGCGATTTCGTGTAGGGTCTCGCCAGAGAAGAAGATACTTCGTCAAGTTTTGATTTGGGGGATTGAGTGGGGTGAGGGGGTGTGTTTATAAATTTATTTATATTTTTGTGTTTTAGTTATTTATTTTTTAACTTATTTAATATTAGGAAAATTCAAAATATCATTTTGCCTTTTTCAATTTGATCAAAATTAATCAAATTTTGACTTTCTTAGTCAATTAGCAATCAAATTGATGGTTTCCATCCATTTAGACTTTGGATGCATATTTATGAAAGGTTAGGTACTTTCACGGCATAAAATGAAAGTTAGACTAAAATCTACAAAAAATAAAAATGTTAGGGATTGTTTTTGCAATTTTTCCATGCATAAAAAGCAAATCCATTAATTTAGTAGAAAAGCCAAATATATAATATATGTGCATGGGGCGTATGAAAAATATTTTGATTTTCTACTTGTACATAAAAAATGTACATAATGAATTACATGATAGGACGTGGAGGGAAAATATTGGATGAAAAAGTTGATTGTATTTTAAATTGATAAATAATAAAGTGTTATGTGACATTATATAATCCATTATGTAAATCTTGATATATACGTAGTAAGATTCAAAAATATATATGTGTATTTAGAATGATTAGGGTACAACAACATAGTGGGTCAAATCCACTAAGGCTGTGTGGTCTTTATGATTGGGAAAGCTTGCAACGATGAGTGAGAAAAATATCCAAAAAATCGAAAAAAATACATTCGGATCGTTTTGTTGGGTTAGGAAAAAAACTTGATTCTAGTGATCGGGTTGGATCCCATTCCAACCTCTTAAAAAAACACACATACATACACAATACAAGCACACAAAACCTACACAGACAATAATCCACACAATACAAACGCAAAAAACATACTCAAATTGAAAAAAATACGTTTTCTATTTTTACTACTTATTCATGCACAATAACTCAAACGTTCTTTTTTTTTTAGTTACATATTATAGTTGAAGTTCGTATTAACATCAGCCCAGCGTAAATCTTTAGCTTTCTAAGTAGAACGAAATAAAGAAAGGTTGAATAAAATCTCCATAAAACCAATATTTGTTAAAATAGAAATGCGTGACATTAACAATTATCCAAAAAAAAATCTAATTTGTTGTCAACTTTTGATCATGTAATACGAATTATGATAATGCTATCTAACATCAGTCTAAGTGACCACATTTGATAGGTGCAATTAAATAGATGTTTTGACTTTCCATTTAATAAACCTATCATTTAATGACATCTAATTATCACTTAAATCGGTGTTAAGCACCATATCGTTGCTCTAAGAATTGAGTGATGAATCCGATCAAAAAAAAAAAAGAATTGAGTGATGAAGCAAGGTTTGTTGTCTGCATAATGCCCGTGACCCACCTGTCCCGAAATAGACCAGTTACCTATTAATAGATATAAACCGGCCCACTTTACAACCACCATCTTATATGGAAACACGTTTAAGCAATGTGCGGATCAACCCTTTTTCCCGGCCCATTCAAATACGCGTAATAAATAAAGCCATCCCGCGTTTCTTCAAAATCACTCAATTAAGCTTTTCAAAAATATTATTAAATCCTTGTTTAGTGGGGGGTTAAAATTATATTGTTAATAAATATGGTAAAAATAATAAAATATAAAAATTGATAAAATGTATAGTTAAAAATTGTATGTCCCGTAAAATATGTGATTTTAATTAATTATCGACTTTAACTTAAAAAAATCTAGATTTTGATAACTATCAAACATGTGATCAGTATTGTGCCATGGATGAAAGTAAGAACAATATTTGACACTCATAAGAAAAAAAGGACTACTTACGACCATCCATCACCATGTCTACGTTCACCAAAACAAAGCTTTCAACATCGCTCCTCTCTCCTCGTCCTTCAATCGTAGTCTTCCTCGCCAACATTGCTTAGTCTTTCATCATCATCTAATGTAACTTTTGCTAGTTTCATATCCTACTATTCCACCTCGAAAATATAAATACTAGCTAGTAATATGTCGCATAAAAATAAAAAATATTCCTTTAAATCTTTCTATATTGCGCGCCAACATTGTATAACACTAACAAAAACTTTTTATTGAGCCATATTTGGTTTAACTAAAAATCAGATTTTAGTAATTTTTGATAAAATTTATGATTAAAAAGTTGATAAATGTTGTGGGCCCATACAATATATTAAGATTAATTGTTGACTTTTGACTTAAATGTTTATAAATTTCTTAAGTTCTCGTTTGATGTGATAAGTCAAAATTAACAATTAATTTAAATCACTGATACTACTTTTATTATACATATAATTGATTTTTATTAAAATTTAATAAAAAATCTGATTTTAATTTTGCTAAATTAATTGCCGTCCCATGTTATTTTGTTAACTAATTATAATCCTGTGATTTAGCCCCCACTTGACCTTATCATTCCAAATTATAATGAAATGAATAGTAATTTGTATGATTAAAAAAGAATGAATGTTTTTTGAATTTATGTGTAAATATTATTTTACTAAAAAATGTGCGCACATTCGTACTTGTATATTCCTTGAACCTAACCCCACTGCATATTTTACTCGAGTAATGTTATGTAGTCCCACTGAGATTACAATCCCTACTTAGGTGGCTCTAAACGATAGACTAAATAATAATTTCATATATTATTTAGTGCCACATTAACGCCACCTACATTGAAATTGTAACCACAGTGGAATTAAATAGCATTAATCATTTAACTAGGGATGACAAAAAAACCCGACAAACCCGATCCCCTCGAGCCCCCCGAACGGGGCGGGGATCCCCGCTTAAACGGGTATTCGGGGCGGGGACGGGGTGGGGAATTTCTCCCCCCGCCCCTTTTAATTTTTTTTTTTAATAATTCAATACTTTANAAAAAATTAACAAAAAAAAAAAAAAAAAAAAAAAATTAAACGGGGGAGTAAACGGGGAATAACCCCCGCCCCCGCCCCGCCTTAAACGGGGAACGGGGCGGGGAAAGGCTTAGCGGGGCGGGGGGCGGGGGAGGTATCCCCGCCCCGCCCCATTGCCATCCCTACATTTAACTCTCCTCAAGTTGGTGGAGTGGGTGAACGCGGAGGCCGAAGGTCACGAGTTCGAATCCCCTGCTAACGCTAACACTTTCTCGGTCGAGCCCGCGCACCGGGCTTGCCTAGTGCAGTTTCTCTCTTTTGTGTGATTTGCGAGCTACTATACATTGAGCGAAATTTACCCAGTGTGCACTTATGAGCAGTGGTTGCGGGCTCGTACGTCAAAGAAAAAAAAATAAAAAAATAAAAATATATATATATATGTGTGTGTGTGTGTGTGTGTGTGTGTGTGTGTGTGTGTGTGTGGGGCATCAATAAATGATAAAAGACCACTGCATTATTCAATTTTATACAATTTTTCAAACGAGGACATCAAAAACGGAAACTTCCTGGTAGTTTCCCAGTGCGGTGCAGTTGGAGTGAATCCCCACAATCAATTTCAAGCGTTCGGCATTCTCTGACCCTCGCAGGTTTTTTCATCTCATCTCTAAATTCATTATAAATGCATCTTGTTAAACTCCGTGAATCTTTTCGCGTTAGTTTATACTTTACCATTTTTGTCGGTTCGATCGGTCTTCTATAGTAGTTGAGAGCAGATTGTGATTGTTTGTTTGTTACAGCGTGTCATCTCTCCTGCGACTTCAGAATGAGCAAAGGAATTGGAGACGAATTCAAGACGTCTCCGTATAGACGCTACAAGAACGACCTTGAGGCTGGTAACAGTAGCCGAGAGATTGATGAGGACGAAGATGAAGGTTCAGGACCATTCGATATTGTTCGAACTAAAAGTGCTCCGGTGGATCGGTTGCGGAGATGGAGGGTAAGTCTTTTTGCATTATCAACTTTCTTTTTTTCTCTGATTTTTGATTGATCTTGTTTTGATTCTATTATTTTTTCAAAAGCATACCAAATAATAATATTCTCGATTGAATGAAAATTATCAAATCAAGTGGAGCAGAAAATAGAAGTGAAATTGAGAAAATTTAGAATTAGATGATATTGAATTTTCATGCACTGTTTTGTCCTTACATTTCTTTTATGAGTTTTCTACCAATTAATGTAATTACAACAGGCTGGGAAGGGTAAGTCCGTGGATATATTGAATGTATGCAGTATAACGGAATTATTTTCCGAATAAATTAGTTGCCATTTATGATGTGTGAATGAGGTCATGTGAGCGGACGAACAGTTATGGAGCGTTGATAAATATTTGTTTTCTCTATGATTGATTTAAAAGCTTATTGAAATAAGATATGATATAAAAGGTTAAGAGGGGACAACGGATCTAGATAACCTTTTTAAATGCCTCTGATTTATCTCTCATGTTGTCTGAACATTTGCTCATATCCTAAACTACATAAGGTTTGTGTCTGATGTGTGGAAAATAAGGAAGTTTGGTTGAAGTATTGACCACTATGGTCTTTTGGAATTGTTTTAGCGACTATCTATATGAGATATTCATATTTTTTACTGGAAGTTTAATGTTTGTATCATCCTGCAATTGCTTTGGATTTCTTACCTGTTCTTATGAGAGGTTATTCAAATAACCTAGAATTCAACTAGTAGTTTGCTGTACAGCAAATTGAAGTTTTGCCCCGATTCAAAAATTTCCCAAATTGACCATTTACTATCCTATTATTTGATTGAAACACATTTAGAATATTAACAAGGTTTTCAGTTCGCACGGCAAATTTAATTATTTTAAATCACATTTAGAATGTCAGTGAGTAGTTTGGTTAGAATGAAAAATTTGATTATAACCTTATCCAAGTAATAAAATGTTGGCCAATTACTAAATTATTATTTTCCTAAAAGGTTGTAAGGACTATTTTTTAATCTGCTTTTATGATTATTTATACAATCACAGTTGTTCTGTATTTTGGAACCAAACATGGTCATAGCACTTCCTTTACAACTAGAATGAAGGAGTTTATGTTTCAGACAAATGTTCTCCACTGAGTGCACCAGTTTCCATGTTCTTTGCATGCAAACCATGTGGAATTTTTTTCAGTTACATTTTGCAAGGATGATTGAGCACGGCAAACGATTAGCCCCTGTTTGGTAGGGATTAAATCTAGATTTTAATCTGAGTCAAAGTCAACAATTAATTTTAATCACATATTTCATGTATCCCACAACTTTTTAATCACATATTTTATCAACTTTTATCAAAATCTACTAAAAATCTAATCTTGATCACCACCAAAAAATTGGCTTAATAGGAAAATCACTCCCTAAATTGGAAACGGAACAGAGGAAGAGTGCTTCTTGTGAGAAATGATTGAATGGGGGAACTGATGGTGTTTGGGTAGTTCTCTCAGGTCCATGATATTTATCTCTAGAAGTAACTGATTATGTATTTAATCTTGATACCATCTATGTCCTTGTAAGATGCATATAAAACTGCTTACTAGTATACTTTATTCACCATAATGATGCGCTTGTATTGCTTGTCTATGTATATGGTTATCCAAGGAGAGGTTTAATCTTGATCTAAATTAATTGTGTCCTCCCTAGCAAGCTGCACTTGTGCTGAATGCTTCTCGTCGATTTCGATATACTTTGGACTTGAAAAAAGAAGAAGAGAGGAAGCAACTGATTGCGAAGATTCGAATGCATGCTCAAGTCATTCGGGTAAATCATACTTCTTTCTTATTTAGGTGAAGTTTGTTGAGTTTTTCATTAATTGTTAATCTATTATTGCTTCAACAGGCTGCTGTTCTCTTCCAAGCAGCTGGCCAAGGAGTGAATGGTAATTCTTGTTCTTTGTACTGTGGTATTGAATTAATTGACTAGAGGTTAAATTTCAATGGATGGCACCAAGTGGCAGGTCTTCCATATAAATGAAGAACAAATGTTTTTGCCCCTATTCTCCTAATGAATATTGCAATTAAGTTCTTAGGTGATAAATTACCATCTTCACTGTAATTCTCATAATTTGGCTTTAAGCTTGTAACTGCAAGTTTTTTCACTCTAAACTGGAAGAAGAAAATGTCAATGGCTTTTTCCATAATAGCTGTTGTTTTTTTTACTTCTTCCAGGTAGTTTATTTATTAACTCATATCCAACCTGTAAGTTTGCGCATTTGTTTAAGCCGCTTGGGAAGAATTCATAAACAGTTTAATATATAAATAGATAGAAATGAATGGTGGCTAAATAGATAGTACTTTTGTGTCATTTGGAATGAGTGGTTTAAAATGAAATTTGACATCTATAAATGATGTATAAATATTTCCAAAAGGAAACTAAACTATTGATTAATTTGACATTTTCCATCATGCTTTGATTGATGTTTGATTCACAAAAGCCGATAACAAATGGTATTGGTTTTTTGGTTGATTATTTGTACTGAAGTTACATGTCTGCATTTTAGAGCCTGGAGTCTCGGAAAAACTGCCTTCAATTGAAGGCCATGTTGGCAATTTTGATGTTAGCTTAAAGGAGCTAGTTTCAATGTCCCAAGAGCATGATCTTTCTCTGCTGGAGCAACATGGAGGGGCAAGTCCACTGCTGTCACATTTTAACTGTCTATTTTTTTATTATTATTTTGGCTCAAATGCAATATTCTTGTCATTGTTTATGTCTTGCCTTCTTTTTCTTTTTCCCTTTGTCCTCGGTATCAGGTCAAAGGAGTTGCTGATAAAGTAAAATCAAATTTGGAAAAAGGTGTACCTGGAGACGAGAGTGATCTCATAAACAGAACACATGCTTTTGGATCAAACACATATCCTCGGAAAAAAGGCAGGAGTTTCTGGGTAAGTATTGAATATTCCAAAATTTTAGGCTGCAATTGTATAATGTCTTCACAGGTAAACACGGTCTCATGAATACATATTCTTTATCTGCATTTATCTAAAGAGGTTTCTCTGGGAGGCTTGTCGAGACACAACTCTGATTATCTTGATGGTTGCCGCAGCTGCTTCTTTGGCACTGGGCATAAAGTCTGAGGTAAGGTCAAAAGGCGACAATAGCCTATTTGTTTAATTTTGATTGCATACCATAGAGAAGTATGCTTTCCTTTTCTCCAAGATTATTATGATAACATTGTCACACTGCCCGTGCAGCATCTAGTTGGTGGTCTCTGCTTCTTCAACTATGAGCCTTTTCTTCTTGATAGCATTAGTTTTTCACCTGGACATTTTTTGCAGAGAAGCAATGTGATTGCAGATTGGAAGATGCCATTCTACTTTTATATGTATTTGAAATCTTCTGTGTTTGATTTAAATATTAGACCTGGTTAAATCAATTTAAAATGGTATTGTTAATTTTTCAATTTTGACTAATTGTTTGTTATCAAAAAGTACTGACTAGTTCGTTATTCATTATTCTCATTACACAGGCCGAAAATTTGTCTCAAAAGAAAAGTAATTTTATGCTTTTTACTTAATATTGTAACCTGACACTGTCTCATGAAATATGCTATCTTTTGATTCCCTTTTCCTTGCCATTTGAGAAATGTTCTATAAAGATTATTTATTTATTTTCCCATCAATTTATAGTTTACAATCGACAACCTTGGACATGAACCCCCAGAAGGATTTTTTTTCTTTCAGTTCTCTAATAAGTAGCGAAGCAACAATCTGTAATGAGATAAAAAAAACAACGATGCAGAGTGTATGTGATCTATGAAGATTACATTTCCATTTATCATTTTAATAAAGCAATTAGTCAAATTTGTTAATATATAGAGAGAAATGCATGTTTTGCATCTTTTTATTGTCATGCATCTTTTTATTGTTTTGTTTTTGTTCCATTTCACATTTATTCTCTTCCTTAGGGTATAAAAGAAGGTTGGTATGATGGGGGAAGCATTGCCTTGGCTGTACTTATAGTTATTGTTTTTACAGGTATACTAAAGAACGTAGGATTTATAGCCTCTTTTTTTTTTTTTTTTTTCCGTGTCAACTGGTATGATATGTTTGCGTGTGTTTATGATAAAACTTTTTTGTTGGATGTTCTTGACCTCGTATCACACTGACTGCTTTACCAATGTTAAAAGTTTTATGTGACAATAAATGCAATAGATTGGTATGCTAATGCAGTTAACTCTTTTGTTGTTCATCCTTTGATTGTTCACAATTGTCACTCTCCATTCCTATTGTGTGCATTGTGATCTTCCATGTGGAAGTTTGTGTTAAGAGCAATTCATATCATGACTTGAGTGAGCTTGTGAACTTGAGATTATAAGTTCCATTGAATACATGCTGTAAATCTGTGTGTATATTCTCTCTGAAATTCATGTTTTGTGACTTCTTTTGTAAGTGTTATGCTTATCCCCTTGGGCAGTGTCAACTTTAGGCAGTTATGAGATATCTGCTTTTACCATATTGCAGCTGTAAGTGATTACCGACAATCCCTCCAATTCCAAAATTTAAATGAGGAGAAGCAAAATATACGCATGGAGGTAGGTGTTGTACACTCTGGATTGGTTCCTATTCCCTCCCTTTTGCATTTTTCCTCAAATTTCCTGCAATGTTATACAGGTCGTTAGGGGTGGGAAGAGAATTAAGATTTCTATTTTTGATATAGTTGTTGGTGATGTTGTGCCTCTCAAAATTGGTGATCAGGTGAATGACGACCCCTTTCTCCCCTTCAAAATGAAGCCAATTTTCCTATCCATGCTACTTATAATCTTTGTTTTTCTTGCATATGTTTTAAAAGGTCCCTGCAGATGGAATTCTAATCGCTGGTCATTCCCTTGCGATTGATGAGTCAAGTATGACTGGGGAAAGCAAAATTGTAAGCCTCAGTAGGCCCTCAACTGCATTAGTTGGTAGTTATCATGCTCATATTCTTCTTTACTGGTCATGGTTCTGCAGGTTCACAAGGATCCAAGGGCACCTTTTCTTATGTCTGGATGCAAGGTTGCTGATGGTTATGGTACCATACTGGTAATATTCTTTTGTTCTTTCATCAACTTTTATTTGATTGGCAATGGAATTTTTTCTGTCAAATTCACAATCAACGTGTTAGATTATATGTATTGATGCGGGTGTCTGTTTGGAAGAAAGCATTTCACAGCTAATAGTTGTCATAAGTAGATGTTTTATCACAAAAATATGGTACATGATGGACACTGGTTTTGATTATTGCTAGTGTCTGCATGGAGCCAATACAGCTCTTTGCACGCTTGTGTTGTATTCTCTCAACTATGCCTCTGTATATCTGTATGTGATCTAAATTATTTGTTTGTTTCCTTTTTTTATCAGTAGTCATCATATATCTCATCAATCAGAGTGTTGGCTCCAGCGAGTTATTCTAGCCAACCGCTGATGGGAAGATTCATCTCCATACTTGTAGTGCGTCCAGTATTTTTATTTTATTGAGTAACAACATCATTTAGTGTGTCTTTTCTGCTACAATTTGCGGATAGTCCTTATGGCTTGAAGTTTGAGCCCTCTTTATAATATGCTTTTACTTGGTGACTCTTGGTGACTGAAAAGTAGAAAACTGAGAGTATATTAAAGTTAAGGGTTGATCGAGCAACAGTGATGCAATCAAGAGAAAGATTAAATGACCTAACCTTTTCAAATTGGGATGGGTAACTTATAGTTAAATGGTTTAAGTATCAAAATTTATGTGGCTTCTGGTCTGCCTCTCTCAGTGTTAATGTAAGGTAAAAGAGATTAAATAACTGTATTAAATAGAATTGCCATTCATTTGTATGTTGCCTTGGTGTTTTGAGAAGCCCTTGTATGTAGTAGACACAACTAAATGATGCGTTCTGATTCAATGTTTAGTTCATTTAGTATATGCCTTCATAATATCTTGTTTGCCAGAGCTTAAGAGAACTGAGATATTATTTATAATGCTGACCTGCTTTTAGGTTATGTTACTTTATGCCCGACCGTGTGATCATAGGTTCAGGAGTAAAAAGTTGTACCTTATTATCATTATTATCAGTACAGTTGTATTTGAACTAGTAATATTATTGTTACTACTACTATTCAATTTTGCACGCTTGTTGATTTTTAGCTACAATTTTAAGTGTGCTATGGTTACTTGTGAAGTACATTAACTTGATAAGAGGTTTGTTTCTTTAACATATGTCATTTTCATGAAAAAAAGGTATGTACTTTGTGAGTGACCATAGCTCTTTTTATAGACTTTAACGTGGTGGCTTACAGTTTGTCGGAATGTTATTCTTTCACAGGTAACAAGCGTTGGGATAAATACTGAATGGGGATTGCTGATGGCCAGCATATCAGAGGATAACGGTGAAGAAACACCATTGCAGGTTATCTTCATTGGAATACCTCAACTTTTACACTGGGTGCTAAGAGTAGATGTGAACAATATTAACATTTTCATGTTTTATTAAGTTTAGGTACGATTAAATGGTGTTGCAACATTTATTGGTATTGTTGGGCTTGCCGTGGCTGTATTGGTTCTGGTTGTCCTTGTGATCAGGTAGCTTTAGATATAGTAAATGGTTCAATATGTGATCTCATGTTTTGTATTGCACAAGTGTCAGGGATAAACTTGACTTTGTGATTGAGCAGATATTTTACTGGGAAAACCAGCGGTCCAAGTAGTCAAGCCCGGTTCCGAGCAGGGCAGACTAGCGTTAGTGATGCTATAGATGGCTTCATAAAGATATTCACTGTTGCAGTATGTGCCATTTAGATAATCAACTGATGTTGTTTACATTAATATTTATTTTTGACCTATTAACTTATTTAGATGAAACTGTAGGTGACCATTGTAGTTGTTGCAGTACCTGAAGGGCTTCCATTGGCCGTGACTCTGACGTAAGTTCATTTGTTCATTTCCATCTTCTCTTGAATCCTGTGCTTGTTTTTTTGCTGTTTTAAAGTCTAGAAGAAGTTTGTGGATGTCTGATACTCCTTTTGTCATGATACCTCATTTGCATTTATTGCACCTGCAGGCTTGGATGCATGTATACACGTGTTTTTCATTTTTACTGAACATTTTTTATTTTATTGAATTTGAAATTCTCTTTGTAGGCTTGCCTATTCAATGAGAAAAATGATGGCGGACAAGGCCTTGGTATGTTGCTTACCTTATTTGAAGTGACAATTGCCAATTGTCATGTTCTTACAATTTACTTGCATATTTTTCGATGTCACATAATTGACAATTGAACTGCAGGTCAGGAGGCTATCAGCCTGTGAAACCATGGGCTCTGCAACAACTATTTGCAGCGATAAAACCGGGACCCTAACTTTGAATCAGGTAGGTGGTTTTTTATTTTGCTTCCACTTATCTTGGGAATTTTTTTCTTTGGGAGGCGAGGACGGAGGATTTTGTTGATTGCTTCAGCTATTGGAGTAATTGGTAGAGATCTGGGAGTTTGTTTCATTTTGTATGATTTTTTCCTGAACTTTCTGCAGATGACTGTGGTTGATGTGTTTGCTTGTGGCAAGAAGATTGAACCCCCTGACAATAAGTCTTTACTTCCTCCTAATGTTGTGTCTCTACTTCTTGAAGGCATTTCACAGAATACAACTGGCAGCATTTATGTCCCTGAGGTGGGTTATTGCTAAATAGCAACCATATGGTCCATGGTTTCTTCTTTATTTTACTTAGCCCTTGTTTGGGCTCCATTTTAACGAGGTTTTAGGGGAAAATGTATTTTGGAATAGTGATTTTTTGGAGAATGTGGTTAAAAAAGAAGGAAAAAATTTGGGTTTACGTGTAATATTATTTTACGGGAGAATGTGTGGTTAAAAAGAGGAGAGAAAAATGCATTTAAATTTTAATGGAGCACAAACAAGGGCTTAATATTCTAATTGAATGATCGATAGTGATGCTTAGGGTAGTGTATTGCTCGTGTTTTGATGATTTTTATCAGCTTATTAGTTTGTGACAGCATGTAATTTTTGATGGTGTAATATTTGTTGTCTCCAATTGATGTGTTGATGAATGTGTGCATGCATGCTTGTTCAGAGACTCTTATGTTAACTTGTGCACTTCATGAGTAAGTTGGTGTGGTGCCCAACCGTTTGGGATGTTTGTCTCTTACTAGGAGGCGCGTAATCATTAAAAGGTGGATCAGGCCTTTGTTTCTCAAGTAAAGAAACATTGTACCAGCATCCCCTGATTACCACCTCTATTCCTGCACCATGCCTTCATTTTCATTTCATCCCCAGCTTTTCGTTGCCTTCACTAAAGAAACTGTGGATTTCCTCCCTGTTACCTCTTAGTGTACAGCAATGCTGACACCTACACATGCTTCAGCATCAGAATGGTGCAGCACCTTCAGTGCAATCTTTGATAGTGTGGTTTCTATTCTACGTCTAGAGTGGTCACTAGTCATACTTCAGTGGGATCCTCTGCTAGTAAAACTATGCACCACCTGATATCTTGTGCGTGGTTCCACATCATTTTACTGCTTAATGGTAACAGCAATTTCCTTGACCTTCTGGCTTACTACTATATCTGACTACCAATATAATCCCTAAAGTTATGTTCACGTAGGACTACTGCACCTGACGTCGTAATATTGATGTCATCTACAATTTTTGATTGGATTATTACCTCAGTGGGAAGTGCTGGATAATATTTCTAAGCTTTGAGAAGCATTTTGACTTTTGAAATGGAGAACTGTTCATCGCATGTTAATTTCTAACTCAATGTACTCTGAAATTCTTGAAATCGTGGTGGTTCTGAATGCATGATTTTCAGAATCTATGGACAATGAGTAGGTTATCAATCTTGATTGTATTCTTGTGTTGAAAAGGGGAAGTTGGCAACAAATTGTTGTTTGTTTCTTGTCTTAAGAAGAGAGTGGAGTTATAGTCCGAAGTGCTGCAGTGCTGTCTTCCATTTTATATGTGCTTTTATTTGTTATTATAGGCATGAACCATCTGCACTGAATTAGCACCATCAAAGGTGTTGGTATTAGATCATGTGTAGATATCACAGGTCTACACAGCTGATTGAGTTTATGCTGGTATTGTATGGAATGTTACTTCTAATATTTAGTTATTGTTGGAAAGTGGAAAGGAAGATCTGAACATTGGCTGCATATGCAGTATAAGAATCTTGTCGAGCATTCTAGTTTCATTAAAACTCAAGCATCTTGACAAAGTAAATTTAATATCTGATCAGTTTTAGACCAATATAATGCTAAAACAATTGAAAATTGTTGTGGCTGGTCTTTAACAGGGTAGCAAAGCTCTGGAGATTTCTGGATCTCCAACGGAAAAGGCCATTCTTCAGTGGGGCGTTAATGTAATATAGTTAGTTATGTTTGCATGTTAGTACATTATTTGATTCTCTTATGCTATTTCGTTTACTTGAGTTGTTATTTCTCTTGTAGCTTGGGATGGATTTCGATGCTGTTCGATCAGAGTTGCTAATAATCCATGCTTTTCCGTTCAACTCAGAGAAAAAGAGAGGTGGTGTCTCTCTAAAACTGGTAACTGAATATATCAATTAAACGTTATGATGTAGATGCACTTTTGGCTCCCTACTACATTTGATACTAATATAAATAGCTTTTCATGGGAAATAGGAGTGGAAAGATGGGAAAGGAAAGGTGTATAAAGACAAATGTAATAATTCAGTGATTGGATTTAGATTTATTCATTCTTTTTTAGCTAGATATCAATAGCAGGTAGTGATAGTACAATTTTGGTGGGTTGTATGTTGTATTTATTTATAGTTCTTTTTTGCAGTCGGATTCTGAGTTACATGTACACTGGAAAGGGGCTGCAGAAATAGTCCTTGCATCTTGTACCTATTACATGGATTCAAATGGCTACGTTGCGCAGATGGAAGAAGATAAGGTTTTTGGAAAAAAAAAATTCTTAGTTAACTAGCTGTTTCCTCTCGGCGCTCCTTTCTGTGGAAATTTCTGCAATTATATTGGGTTTTTAAATACTTGAAAATATGTCTTGTTCTAATTTGTTAATGATGACGGTCTTAGCTGGTTCTGATGAGATAAGAAAAAATTATGAAGAAATGTGTTTAGTCTTGAGCGTTTGTTTGAGCCCATTTCATGGAGAATAGGTTATGTAACGGTGATTTTTGGAGAACGTTTGGTTAAGAAGTAGGGAAAATGACGCATGAGCGTATATATGACATGAACAATTGAAGATTTTGATAAGAAAGGGGTGCGAAGTAGGGAAGAATTGAGGGCAAAAGAAGATTCAATTTATCCATATAATCAAGGACTGTGAATTACAATTAAGAAGCCATCTATTTATAGAGCAAGAAACTGAAATGAAACTAAAATTAAACGAACTTGTAATAAACTGGATAGAATTGTATAAAAATATCAAAACTAATCTTGGAATTAAACTCTATTCTTAACTTCTTTCTAAACAACGATTCTATCTCCATCAAAAGTTTTGGATTTAGGTGTAAAAATATTTTATTGGGAAAATGCGTGGTTGAAAATGAGTATTGTGGAGAAATGAATTTGTAAAGAATGGGCCTCAAACATGGGCTAAATGGTAAGGATAGATTTCTCCAAATACGTGTACAAAGTATTTACATTGTTTAAAAATATTGGACTTGATATTAATTGTCACTGCATTTATTCTGGTCTTGTAGGTATCATATTTCAAGAAAGCAATCGAAGATATGGCTGCAGGAAGTCTACGCTGTATTGCTATTGCCTACAGGTCATATGAGATGAAGAAGGTCCCTTCTAATGATGTGGAAATGGAGAATTGGCAATTACCAGAAGAAGACCTTATTTTACTTGCCATTGTCGGTATCAAGGTATTTTTGAATGGTATTAGCCTCCGATTATGGTTTTAACTTTTCTTGAAAGTCTCTGGTAACTTTCTCTTCGAAAGATGACATCCCTAATCTTGGAAGGCATGAAATATTTCATTAAATGCAATACCAGCATATGCCATCTGTAAATTCATTTCACTGAGTGATGAAGTGATATATTGTTTCTCCGTTTCAGTTTTTTACCTTATGTAAGATATAATCAAGTAAAATCTAATTTCCCATGTCTCTAGAGATAATATTTATCTCATTCTTTTTATTATCAGAAGGCTATCTATATATTATCAAGACCATATCAAAGTCCTGGTATTTATGGTACTCTTGAATATGAGAAAGCACTCTCTAGTCGAGATACATTGTCTGACCATCAGCACGTCCGATAGTGACGGTTGCCTGACTGTGACTATAACTACAATCTTACAGCCATCCAGTACTTCAACACCACTTTGGATGGTTGGTTTTGTTTGATATGATTTCGGCCTGCATTTGGGGCCTGATTCTGCTTTATATTTGGCTTTTCACTCCTTTTCTTATTACCACTTCCTAAATCACCTGATCTTGTGTTGTGCATCCTATCTTGGAAAATTTTCTATTTTCTTTTTCCATATTTCTCCTTTGCCATCAGTAATCTTTTCTGCATCCCCCCTTAAATGCCAAATTACTTTTTATATATAAAATACATTTCCATAGATATATGCATAGATGCTGGCCATATGTAAAATAAATTTGCACAAAAGTACATCTACACACTTTCCCATCTGTGTATTTCAGCACTAAGAGAGCATTCATCTGTGATATAGGATCCTTGTCGACCAGGTGTCAGAGATGCCGTTCAGTTATGCATTGATGCTGGTGTTAAGGTATATCCATCTCTTTCAACAATAATGTGTAAAGTGTAAACATAACAACGTTTTCATTAAAAAGAGGTACAATTTATAGGAGAGAGTATCAACAAATCTGCTGTTCATCTTCCTTAATTCTAGCAATAAACAAATCCCTTAAATTAAGAGAGAATAGTAGAAAAATAAATTAGAGAGATTTTAGGAAACAACCTTCCTATTCTATTTATTCAAAATAGGAAACTAAATAAGGGAAAATACAATCCAAGAAAAGAAAAGATAAACTAATCCCTAAACTTTAGGATTAATTCCGAAACTCAACATCTTTTTGTGACGGATCAATCTTGGTTTCATAATCTTTATAATCTTCTGAGATTGCAATATCTTGTCTTTTCCCATTTCTTTTCATTAGTTAGGAAATGCTATTGTGGGATCTTGAAATTCGTGAATATAAATTGTTCCCCAACAGTTGCATATTTTTGTCCACTCGTGTTTAGATTTGAGTGTTCATTTTAGCGTGTTTTTAATAGTTCTATCTTCACATGGTTTTAAATTTCCGGGCCAACTGAAGTAGATGATGCATATAGAAACTTGACTCGGGGTTTCAAGATGTGAAGAGACCATGAAAAATTTCTAATGTGAAATGTTGCAAGAAATCATGCAAATATTCTTTTATTATCTATACGCCAGTATTTTTCTTTGAGGAATTAAAAATGTTTGGGTTGCCTATTAGCATATGAACTATTAAGATTGAAAGCAAACGCCTGTCAAATAAGCTCTGGGGGGTTTATGAGAAAAATTGACACCCAAAACATCTGGGTCTGAAGTTATGTCTTTATATTTAAGCGATTTCAGTTTTATGATACACTAGTATTCAAATCGACAAAGTAATTTTCCCTAGGCTTAGAATATGACATCAAATAGTGATATGTTATTATCTTCTTTTTTCTATTGATAACACTTCAAATCTTAATATCTGTAACAATGGCATTCATTGGGTGACTTCGAATACTAACATTGCATTTCTTCTTATTGCTTATATGTGTATATGTATGATGTTCTGCAATGCTAGATATCGCAACCTCTTCTAAGATTGGTATCTTTAACATTTCAATATCCAGTGACCCACTTATTCTTAGATACTTAATACGTTTTATACATATTTTAAAGTGTCTGAACTTCTTATGGCATGATGAGTGCGTATGTATAGAAATGGCCGTCACCTAGATTCAAGTTGGGTTGGGCTTATGTGTAATTGATGTTGTGGAGGCCAATCGATCTTTATTGTGCTTATTCTAGAGTGCCACTTATTTAGTGTTAGAACAGAATATCTTGGGAGACTCAAACCTCAAAAGCCAGCTGTTGAAGTTGGAGAGTCAAGTCTATATATATCACAAATCGAAAGCCCATGCTTTCGATGTTGGATTTAAGTCTCATACCTTGCAATGGAAATCATAATTCACCACGCTCCGTAATCCCCGCGTCCACATCGAATTGGCTTTGCACTAGTCCATGACTAGTCTCGGAAGAACACTTCTATGTCCCGGAAGAATATTGCTATGCCGTCGTTACCATCCACGCCGCTCGTTGCAATCGGGAGACATGATACATTCTCCGATACCTTTGATATAGTTCTCTCATACCTCAAAAGCTAACTATTGAAGTTGGAGAACCCGAGTCTATATAAACCATACACCGAAAGCCCATATATTCAAGTCTCATACCTTGCAATGAGAACTATAACTATCCACCATACTTCGCGATCCCCGCGCCCATGTCGAACTGGCTTTGTACTAGCCCATGACTAGTTCCGAACGAACACTATTATGTTAGCGTCAACATCAGCGTCACATAATTGCAATCGAGAGACCTGGTACTTGCTCTGATACCATTGATATAAATTTTGGAAGAGTCATATATCGGAAGTTAGTTGTTGAAGTTGGAGAGTCCAGGTCTATAAATCACATATCAAAAGCCCATACTTTTGATGTGGGATTCAAGTCCCATACTTTACAATGAAAATCATAACACATAATGCCTTTTCTTGGTCACTGAACTATTAACTCTATCTCCTAGTTCTTGTTGTTGATTATGATTTTGTATGATAAAAAAAAAAAATGAAATTACGAAAAAACCATTTTTTTTCTTGTTTACTGGGTACGGACTCTCCAGCTCTTGATGAAAGGGTTGCTGACGTCCTTATAACTATGGGAGGGGAAGTCATTGATCAATAGAAGGGGCAAGTTTTGGTTGGGACAAGCTATCGCATGCATGGAAGTGAGGCCAGTTTTACTAGGCATGACAGAAACCAATCCTAGAACTACAAGATGATACCTTAGAAGCTACTTCTCTTAATGACAAGTAACTAGGGAAGTTTGTGTTGTTGAACCTTTGATGGAGAACTCTGGCTGTGAATGGGATCCATGGTCTTTGTACCGTGTTTATACACTGATGTTTGTCAGTGGAATACAAGAAAAGCTCGAATATAAGGAAAGCTACCATATTTAATAGGTTATCATTAGTGAATATTTGTAATTGATAGCTACCAAATTTAGTTGTGATTTTGGTTCTTTATAATGAGAGAACCTCTTACGTTGAAGGACATCGAGTCTTATTTAGTTCCATTAGTATATTTGACATGGTATTAGAGTCATTTCAATCCTAAACAAATTAAGTTTTTGCAACAGCTACTAGGTTTGTGTTTTCTTTTTGGTGGCTTTGAAATCCTCTTGTTCTTATTGCTATGCTCGTCTGGTCAATTTTTGGTTGGAGTGCTTCAGATCTCATTTATGGTGCATCTTACCGGGCGGTAGATCCCCCCCCCCAATTGGCTTGGGTCACTAGTTACCCACTTCTTTGTAGTTGTTTGTTTTGAAGAGTTTTCTTAGATTTTTTGGTATTTCGAATCATTGAGGATTAAATTTTAATCTGGTGACTAACCTTGTTCAGTTCTTGGGTTGTCGGCATTTTCGGTTGGTAAGGATCTTGGGAATTTCTATTTAGAGATTTTGTTCACAGTTAACTTGTAGGCTGACAATGGATTTGGTTCGGTGAACGTGGAGAGAGAGTTTTGGACTGCTGGTGATTCTAGTGGTGAAATCTGGTCGGACAAATCAAACTCTGTTCGGCGATTTCTGTTCTTGGGATTTCGATGTTCTATGCTATTTTGGCTATCGACAATCTGGGTTCTTGCTGTTTGAGATTTTTTTGGGCGTCGCAGTATTGCTTCGTCTGTGTTTGCTCTTGGGATCTCAACGTTCTTTGCTATTTGGCTACCGGCAATTTGGGTTCTTGCTATTGGCGATTTTTTTTTGGGCATTGCAGTATTGCTTTGTATGGTTTTTTTTTTTTTTTGGGTGTACGATATTTCGTGGGATTTCTTCCAACTGCGGCATCTTGGCCAGCGGTATATTGTTGGATTTTTGGCCAACGCATTTGCCGTTAGAGCTTTTGTCGGAACATTATGTGTTCGACTAAAGTTCTCCCAACTGATAGAGCTCATTGTGTGTGGTCGGCACATTTCATGAATTTCTTTTTGGAAATCCTTGGGGAGTAAGTTCTTTGGAGTGGTCTTGGAGCGGTTCTTGATTGTTTTTGCACTATTTTTTGTTCTTGTGTCTCTTGTCGTCACTATATTTCTTAGATGGTTGCTCTGGTTTGGGTCTCTTTTTCGTGGGCACGAGCATTGTCACCGTCGTTGGTTTATGATTGCAAATTGACGTTTTTACCGGCATCAATTTGAGGGGATGTTTGTGGAATATAAAGAAAGCTACCATATTTAATATGTTACCATTAGTGAACATTTGTAATTGATAGCTACCATATTTAGTTGTGATTTTGGTTTTATATAATGAGACAACCTTTCACATTGAGAGGCATCAAGTCTTATTGAGTATATTTGACAATGTTTCCATGTAGCTTGTGAGCACCGGCAATTATGTTGATATTTGTTTTAACAATTTTATAGGTACGTATGGTCACTGGAGACAATCTTCAAACGGCAAAAGCAATAGCCGTAGAGTGTGGGATATTAGGATCAAATGGAGATGCTACTGAGCCAAATCTTATTGAAGGAAAGGTATTCCGTGCCATGTCTGAGACACAGAGGCTGGAAGTGGCTGATAAAATTTCGGTATTTCAGTTAACTTGGTAGCCCAAATGTTCTTGTTGTTGTCTATGTGCTATTAATTCAAGTGGCACAGATGACATTTCTTATTATCATTTCACATACAGGTGATGGGTAGGTCATCGCCAAATGACAAACTCTTGCTTGTTCAAGCATTGAGGAAGAAGGGTCACGTTGTTGCTGTTACTGGAGATGGTACTAACGATGCTCCTGCACTACATGAGGTTTGCTCTTTCACTAGTTGCGAAAAATGTGTACCAGTCTTTTACTTACCCACGAAATATTGGGGCATGCAAAGGCCAATTTTAGGTTTCAGTAGTCAAAATTTGAATCAGCTTATTTGGTGGTATGATAATGAAATTTTATCTAATTCCCATTTGTGGGGATTTCATGAGTTGATTATAAAAGTTAAGATCATCAATTTGGTGCTGGATTGGGCTTGGAACAAGTGTTTTTCACTATGATTTTCGAATCCTGTGGGTTCATGAATTTCATTAATGAACATGTAATAGTGTGTATAGTATAATGAGGTGTTCAAAAGAATTGTTGTTTTGCGTTGTTTTTTCCTTTCCCCAGTTCGTATAATCTCTTTTGTAATTGTATTGCGGTGTAGGCTGATATTGGTCTTGCGATGGGTATCCAAGGAACAGAAGTTGCCAAAGAGAGCTCGGACATCATTATATTGGATGATAATTTTGCTTCAGTGGTGAAGGTGAGTCTGTGACGTAAGCATGTTAATGTACCGTTTAAGAAATGTCTTAGTTTGGCTCTTAAAAGTGCATAAAACTAGCTTTCCCATCTTATGAATGTTGCTTCAAATTGAATGAAAAGCATGCTATTAGGAGAATATATGATAGTGCATATTACCAGAACCATCACCCTGATGCATCAAAATAAATGAAAAGCATGCTATTGGGAGAATTTATGATAGTGTGTATTACCAGAACCGTCACCTCTATGCTAATTTGATATTTTGGATTTGGTAATTACACAATGCATGTTCACCATGAAAACAAGAGGGACATGCATATCCTCTATTCTTCATAGTTTTGCATAAAATAATGTCAAAGTTTCATGTTTTCGATCTGAATGAGGCTTATATTTTTGTAACTTAACCAGCTATGGTTTTCTGGATTTGCATCATTTTAAGATTCTTTGATCATAGCATGTAATCTTTTGAGCTAGGGTTCTAATAGAATTTCATAAGAGTATTTTTAAATGAATTTTTGGCTTGTTAAGGTGTTTTATAGTTTTCTTCTGTTATTTGGACATAATTCAAATTTCTATCTGAACTACCTTTCGAGCTGTAGATTTTCGTTGTGACTGTCTAGTGAAAGTATCTCCGAATCAAACTATTAAAGCAGAGTTCAGATTGCTCTCATTGGAAATCAATTATTTTTTTAGGCATAGTTGCATAGCTTTCCTTTTTTACTGTCTTGTGGAAGTGTCTACAAATTGAAAATGTTGACTAAAGTTGAGATTGCTGATTATATTTTTATGTTAATTGTAGGTGGTGCGGTGGGGTAGATCTGTTTATGCCAATATTCAGAAATTTATACAATTTCAGCTCACTGTTAATGTTGCAGCTCTTATAATCAATGTTGTGGCTGCAGTTTCCGCTGGTAATGTCCCATTAAATGCAGTGCAGGTTTGTGATCTCTCTCTCTCTCCCCGTGTTTGAGTACGAGTATTTGTCTTTCTGCTGTTTTTCTTTGTATGCACAAGTTCTTAATCATAACTCTAATTTAGGTTTAAAACTAACTTTATAACTATATTTTATCTTCTGAGCAGCTACTCTGGGTAAATCTTATAATGGATACACTAGGGGCCCTAGCACTAGCAACTGAACCTCCTACAGATCATCTGATGCATAGGCCTCCTGTGGGTAGAAGGTTAGACTTTTCATAGATGAGTCAATTTTCATCTGAAGTTTGTTTTATATGTGACCGAGGCAAAAATATGGTTTCAGTTAGTTGAGTGGTGAACTGCATCTTTTTCCCTCCTCCACTGTACCAAAGGAGATAATTATCTCAGAATGCACTGGAATTTCAGTGCTGATACAATGAACCGTGCTACTTGTTCATATTATGACAGCTTGAAAACATAGCTGACATAGAGGGCACTATATTTTGCAATCACATCATTCCATTCTCTGCAATTCTTCACGAACCCCTATCACACTTATATCATTCAATTATCTTAAAATCAGCAGAAGCCAATGCAGAAAGATTTCAATATCCCACAAAAATTGCAAGGAAATTGGCATTAAAATAACTATGAAAATTAAAAAAACCGATAAATTTAATTTGTAACTTCAAATTCTGTAAATTCATGATCTTTCTTGTAATTCATATTGTAAGAATATTTGCATTAAAATAGCTAAAACAATTGGGGGAAAAACAGATAATTGACTTTGTGAAATCTGTAAATTTATTTAGTCTTGCCTTGTCAACCTGTGACTTTCCCTTATTATAATATTTGATTAAGACAAGGAAAACATTCATAGAAGTACAGATATCAATTTTTTTTCTTGCCCATTCTATGATTGTGTGTTTATTTTCTCAAAATAAAAAATCTAAAAGAGATGAAGGTATTCTTGGTGGTGGTTTTTGTGCTTCAATGCTGGACTAGGGTTTTTAGTGACAAGAAGAGAGATGAAAAGAGAGACAATGAGGGAGTGAGGGGAGAGAAAATTATTAGCTTAGTTGATAGTGGTTATTGGCAATCACTTTGCTGCTGGAATTGGTAATTAAAGAATACAAGAAAATGGGAGGTGGTGAGAGCTGTCCCTTTCAATCTCATGTTATTGTTCTATGTTATAGAGATGTTATGAGCCATATATTTTTTCAAGTTCAGTGGACATTTATGGATTCCTTCATAATTAGTTGGGGAATGCACAATAAGATGATAAGAAATCCATATTCGGAAATGGGGATTCACGTGGAAATGTGTTCTTTCAGGAATCTATTATATCAACTATGGTATTTCAAATGAAACCAGGAATGCTGCTCCTCTTTGATGTAGATAATTCTAGGCTCGATGAGGATCCACCAGGTGGAGAAGGGGCCTGAGAGCATCTTTTGATGCCTCTTGTTCAAGTCAAGAGCAATGTCTACTGCTTTATTTTATTTCCTTATTCTGCTACTAGTATTTTACTTATTTAGTCCAATCTCTTAGTTTTTATGTTTCCTTATTCTATTAAAAATGTTGGATTTGCTTTCCTTATCCAGTCAGGACCTATAGTTAGGTTTTATTATTTCATGTTCTTTGTCATTCAGATGAAGGGTGGGACGTTCGATTTAATAAATAACAGGGAGTGTTTCGAAATTTGATCTTGCTTTATTGCTTGATTGTCATGGTTGTGGCTTTTCTTGTTTTCTGACTGTGTCACTCTTCCTTCCCCATTCCCTTGTACTAGGCTCCACCTTACGAGTGTTTTAAGTTACTAGAAAGCACCGTGGTGTAGAGATGTCCTTTTATTTCTTGTCCGTATCATTAAATTTTGTTATGCACTTTCTGAGATTGAAATTATTTACTGATCAAAAATTAGTGTCAATATTTTAGGGAACCTCTCGTTACTAATGTCATGTGGAGGAACTTGATAATTCAGGTATCAAACTTCTGTGTTAACTATATTATTGAGTTTTTTATATTTGGATGGAAACTAAAATATTTCATCAAGACCTTGTTTGGGCTCTGTTTTAACGAAGTTTGGGAAAAATGTATTTTGGAATAGTAATTTTTTTGAGAATGTGTAATTAAAAAAGAAGGAAAAGTTTTGGATTTACGTGTAATATTATTTTATTGAAAAATGTGGTTGAAAAGAAAAAAGAGAAAATGTATTAAAATTAAAATGGAGCCCAAACATGGACTAAATGTCCATGTTCTAATTGTTTGCTGTTGAATGATTGCAGGCTCTATATCAAGTGACCGTTCTCCTAATACTGAATTTCCGGGGAAGAAGCATTCTGAATTTAGAGGATGAATCAGCGGACCGAGCTTTCAAAGTGAAGAATACACTGATATTCAATGCATTCGTCCTTTGTCAGGTAATGCATTGGGACATGAAATTGTTAATCTTTTGCTACATAGAGCAAATTGTAGATATCTGCAATGCTGTTGAATTCTCTCTCCTCTCTCTCTCTCTCTTCTATTTTATTTTTTTATGTTCTAATATGTCGCAGTTTTTGTAATTGGAATATTCAATCTGCTTTTACAATAATGATCATTTGATTTTGTTATACTTGACCGGCAAGTGAATTTTTGAGGATTCTCTGTCTCACAATATGCATGTTATGCTGATATTATCAACAAAATATTGAAGAACATGAATCTGTGTGATGTCTATGATGGGATGATCACAGTCGAAATTATGTATCTACTTATCATATTTTTGCCCCTGCTCGGTAGAATTGTAGCAGGTTTTTTCTGATTTTGATATACTTGACCGGCAAGTGAAGAGTTGAGGATTCTGTGTCTCACAATATGTTTGTTGTTCTGATATTATCGACAAAATATTGAAGAACATGAATCTGTGTGATGTCTATGATGGGATCGAATAAGCAAAACTTGGGATGACTCCACTTTGTTCTGTTTTTAAGTTTAATTATTAATCTAGTTGAAATCATTTTGCTGAAGCTGCTCTGCACCTTTATCTTTAATTTGCCAATTTTTAAACTGCTGTTTCCACGTGCTTTACCTAATTTCTTTTGTTTATAATTACAGATATTCAACGAGTTGAATGCTAGAAAGCCTGATGAGATCAATGTGTGGAAAGGGGTTACTAAAAACCGTCTTTTCATGGGAATAGTTGGGCTTACAGTGGTTCTTCAGGTTATTTCTCGTCTTTGCTCTTTTTTGTACAAGATGCCCCAAAATATCTTGAAATTTATAAATATACTCTTGCTGTTCAGGTTATCATAATATTTTTTCTTGGGAAGTTTACTACAACAGTTAGACTCAGTTGGAAATTGTGGCTTGTTTCCGTTGTCATCGGTATAATCAGGTTTGTTTCTCATTACCTGGCATTTTGGCTTACAACTTTTAGCTGGTATTTCTCAACTGTACATTATTTTAGTTGATAGTCTATCGTATTTGTTAATACTTTTATACTAATAGATGTTGAAGATACTATTTCTTTACATTAAGTCATTGACGGTTGCATTAATCCTGAAAAGGTGTTGTTGGGTCTATAATTGCATCACTATGTGGATGTCCTCGTATTATTCTCGTATCTGGTATGAAAATCCGCTTCATTTTTTCTTGATCAGCTGGCCTCTAGCCATTGTTGGGAAGCTAATTCCTGTTCCAGAGAGACCTTTCAGTGATTTTTTTATGAAGCAAATACGTAAAGAAAGAGAATCAAGAGGTAAATAAAACTTTTGTGAGTTGAATATGAGGGGAATATGCGCTTCTTCATCACTACGAGTTTGACTTGATCTTCTTTTGTTATCCAGGTTAAATACTGAGTAAGTGGAAAAAAACAGCTTCTGGGCTCATCTTTTTCCGTAGGTGGGGTGCAATAATAGCTAACTTCTGGATAGATACAGATCAGTATAGCTCAAATCTAACCTTGCAATTTTAAGTATTTAGTCCTCCATCAAACTGACTTGTACATTTCCGTGCTGAAAATACTGAGTTGCTTTTGTTTATACAGTGAAGTTTTAATGTGTTCTTTATCAACTAATGTGATAAAAATGATCAAGAAATCATTTTTATATAAGTACAGTTACATAGATTTTTGCATTCTGGAACTGATTGATTTGTGTATGTTGAATGGTTTTTATGCTGTTTCGTCAATAATTGTTGGATGGTTGCCTATTCTACAGAATTTTGCATTCAGAATCCACTTATTTGTGTTGATGCTTATTATGCTGTTTTAGCAATGATTTTGGAGGGTTGATTTCATTCCATGGTCCCGGTAAACAGGGCAATCTCACATATCTATGTGCTTTAGTTCTTGTGATTCTGTTGTCATCAGCCATACAGAAAAGTAACATTCGCTAACATTTGCAGACTTCAGCATGCATTTACAACCATTTTGGATGGTGTATTCTGCGTGCCTTATGCAACTGAACTTTTGTTGATTCAGTTTCACTTTTCATTTCAATTACTGTCAGTTAGGGTAGTTGTGATCACTATTTCAATGGGTGGATCCCTCGAGGCAACATTAATCTCAAATTAAGAGTTTCCTTTTGGGAAATCTACAGCCATGCTCAAAGGTGGCACAAATCCATCTCCAGGAAAATTTTGATTCCACTTGGGGGACCTTTTCGCTTGTACATTTCGTTGGGGAGGGAGATGGTGCAGGACTAATTTCATCCTTATTGGTATGAAGCTCAAAGGACTCAGCAGAGCATTCATAGCATTTCTTTGGCTGCGTTTCAGTAAAATGATCCTCTTTCTCAAGGATCTCTGGAACCCCAGGAGAGAGGATTACTGCATCCTACAATTCCATGTTGGAATTAACGTTTTCTATGAAGTTTGTTAAAGAAAAAGGTAGCTATTGGATGTACGAATTGGATTCACTTAATTTGAAGTATGAGTAAGGGTCGAAAATGTTTGAAGGAGCTTGACTCGGGGAGGCAAGTGGTGGCTCGGCCTTTAATGGTCAGGTTTTGTAGTATTGTGGTAATTTGGATGTTTCATAGGTATCTTTGGCATTACTGAAGAACTGAGAGTACTGAATTTCACCACATATCAAATACGCCATCACTGTTTCACGTGGAAAAATGGCTTCAAAGAAATCACCTAACGGTTGATTGGTTTAGGTTGCAATCATTTCATTTAACAGAAATCAGAGCACAATATGCACTCTGAAATCGACAAACTGGCCTAGTTCCAGATCTATTCCCGAAATTTACTAGTTTAACGTCCATTAGCAAAACAGTGATGCACACATGCACAGGCACCAACTGGCCTTGGGATCTATCTAGCCGGACAGTGACTAATCTGCACGAACCAGAGCATTTTTTTTTATGAATAAGCTACAAATTCTAGTACAGAAACTTGTGCCTGAGAAGAAAAAAAACTTAGATGAATGGCAGTCACGAGTCTTGAGAAATAATTTTCTCCCATTTCTGAAAATCTCAAACGTGTACACAACAATTTTTTTCTTATACAGTGTATCGCATCATTAGGGTATATTACAACTAAAGATTAAACTCACAGACAAACTGGTCTCTTGGATAGTAAAAGAGAATAAAGAGTGGGGTAACCAGAGACGTCTGATGTCTAGCTCTGACAAGTTATAGACTCTTCAAAACCAGTTTCTTGTCTTTATTTTTGAACTATGAAAACCAAAATTGAGCAAGGAATAAGGATACTGTAAAACTATGCTAATACACTATACTTAAGCTCTATGAAAAATAGTAACGGTAATTTGGTAAAATCAAGAGCTCTTCAATTGCACATAATAAACTCAATAGGATACAATGGAACAAGCCATTTGAAAAAATTAATCCACACTTCTAAGTTTTAATGGCTTCATTTGGATCGTAAATTGTAGTGAGAACAAGGAAAAGACGCGCCAGAGTGGACCGATTCCCGCCACTTCCTCTTCCTTCCCCCTTGCCTGTGTTTAGTTTTCTTACAGATGCAGAGAGTTTTCTCAATATGAAAATCAGCTGCTGAGAGTTTCGTAGAGCAGACAATGAAAATGATGCATAGCCATCTCGACATTTGGACTGTATCGACCAATGTTGTATGCCGGAGACTCAAGGCCCCGTTGAACAGCTTCACTTAAAATTATGTCTTCCATCTGCATATAGATTTCGTAAACACATTATGCATGAAATATGAAAGCACTGATTGTCGGAAAAAAGGTGTCTGACCTGCACTTTCTCACTGTCCTCCAAACTCTTTTCAATAAAATCACTGTTATCCTGAGAAAAACATTTGTCAAAGAACAGTATGTTTGTGAACCTACCCAGAGCAAAGTTAAATATCTGTCATACGATTGGCATTTTCAGCTGGAAAAACATAATTTGCAGTCATTTGTCACAGGTGTATGCATAAAACACTACCAGAAATGATAATGTCCATAGAAGGAATATCAAATTTGCACGACCCTACATATTTGCCCATTTGGGATTCTATTGAAATTTTCAGTAGTATTTATAGTGCATCGTTGTAACAATTGTACAATCTGACTCACATTAGGCAAATGATAATAAATGAATGGGGTAAAAGGAAAAGGACCGATTCCGTGGAGGAGCATACATCAACAGTTCTTTATAAAGAAAACCTGGACCATCAAGGGGACAAAAAATTTTGGTTTTGTTTATTAATTCCATGTTAGCATGAAAGATCAATGCCAAGATCATCAAAAACCCTGGAGAGTAGTTAAAAATAAACACCATAACACATCTTTCCAATTTCCATAATTCATGTATTTTGTAATCGATACATACAACCTGGAGACAAAAGGATCTTTTTATCATGATATAAAAGTTTTAGATATGATTTTAGGATACTGAGATGTTTATATTTCTTGGGATCATTTTGATCTAGGCATCATGAAATCTATGAGGAAAGGAACTTACTCTAAGAGAAGGATCAAGAAAATAATCGAATATCACTTGGCATTTCCGTGGTCCCAATGGGACTACGAGGTTGGTATCCATCCATGGTCCATACCTAAGGTACAGAGAAAAACTAAAGAAAATAAGGGTGCTATGAAGCAAATATGATAAGACAACATAAAAACAAATAATTGATACATTTAAGTACTGATCACTGACCTATTAATCATAAAGTTTGGATAGACAAAAGCATATAATGCATTTGAGCCAAGTCGATCATATTCTTCTTCACTATTCACGGCACCACCATCACAACTTTGGATGCTAACTTTCTCAAACATCTTCACAATTTCAAGAAAAGAATTACATATATGAACCAGGGTATAATTATATAAAAGAAAGTTGACAGTAAACAATTGGAATCATATATGTGGAAGCATGGATGCATAAACTAGTGTATGGTATGCAGCTAGAAGACACTGGACATTATTTTTCTTCCTTAATACTGTCCAATGCTAACCATTCCTTCTTACCAAACATGCTAATAAGCTATGATTTCTGGTAGCACTACAAAATAATGTAAATACATTTCCAAGCAATGAAGAAAAAATATCCATAAACACTGGGAAAGTTAGTTTAAGAAGCAGGCATACCTTGATAGAATATGACTCCAGATTGAGACCAGATGCAAGACCTTTATGTGCATATGGCACATGATAACCTCCATCTAAGTAGTTGTCACAGAATACCTTCAGAAGAAAATCCTATCAATCCTGATTGATCCATGATCATATATTTGAATTTTGCACCATTGGATACAAAAGTAGTGAAAACTATCTTTTTAGCCAGTTAAAATTGATAACAAGATTTATTGAACGAAAATTAGAGGAGCCCAATCTTATTTTGAAAAAGAAACGGAAGAGATAAGATGAACTAGGATATGGACTAGTTTGACAAAGAATATGATGAAAGTCATGAACTAGGATATGGACTAGTTTGACAAAGAATATGATGAAAGTCAAACCTTCCAGTTACATTCAATTGTATATTCACGTCGACAAACATAATCCAGTGAATCATCAACACCATTTGCACTCAGTAGTTCTGCTGGAGTACCCAGCCATTCATTTCCCACGACATTGGTATCTAAATCTTCTTTAGGCAAACCTCCTTCAAAATTAAGTAACACAAACAGCCCCCAAACGGCAACTCTAATGGGAACAAGTCCCATTTCCTGCCTTGCATATGATCACATTAAAATGCCAAAATTAGTAAATTATCAACCATAAGAAAACTGCAGAATACGAATAGCAATGAAATAGAAGAGGTTGTTGCATACATTCACTTTGAAGTTCTTGATTCCAGTTATTCTTGTTGCTCTCAAAAGTGCTCCATCCAACCCATAAGTCCATCCCTATTAAGGGTGAAAAAACAACAAAAACTTTTACATTCATCGATTAGGATTTGAAACTTTAAAAAGTTTCAGTATCTTATAGATATATAAAACATGAACTTTGATCTGACTGCTTCACCGGATATACAGTGCTCCTTGATATGGCAAGAAATCATTAAATTAAATGCATTTTTGGGTGAATTTAGAGCAGTATATGTTCAATATGACATGGGGTATTATTAGCATATGAAAGAATGAGAAAATAGTGAACGTTTCCCCATTGACACATTAATTCCTTTAACATGCATTATTCATATTTAAGAACGTATTTTTTCCAGTCATAAATATAAGAATTACCATAAGAAATGGATGTCAGTATCAATTAGACTTCAAATCATGTTCCAAGAATATTAAATTGACATGCAGCTGATCATTATTTATTGTGTTAAACTCAAACTTCTTATAAATTTCTGTTTTGCAGTTCACTAAGTTCTGCCAACTTGGAAATCTTTAAGTTGCTATCTGTAAGTCCTATATGCTATGAGATACAAAAGATACTATGAGATACGAAAGAGAGATGAAGACCTTAAAAAGTATGACGAGTAACTGATCACAAAGTGAAAATAAAATGCATCTAAAAAAATTGAATTCCATATGAAGTGTGAGCTTAATACATGCACAATCCTGTAGATCTGCTTTAAGCAATTAACAACTCACATGATATGGGCAGACAAAGCATGATTTATTCCCAGTTCCAGAGGCAAGAAGGGATGCATGATGGCGACACACATTGTGAAATGCACGTAATGTGCCACTTTCATCCCGACACACCACATATTCGATATTCCCCAATCTGCTGCAGTAACTAATTAGCTACCTTAAAAAAAGGAAAAAAAAAAAAAAAGTTCATTCACACACCTTTGTCATTGTTATTTTCACAAGCAACACAGAAGAGTAAGAATTGGAAAAATTACAATCATATCTCTTTGGCTACTACAAGCATAAAAACACTATAAAAGTCTTACTACAGTTACCTGCCAGTGAAAAATTGCCCAGGCTCTTTAATCTGTTCAGTGTATCCTGACAAATACAATTTAATGAAAATTGTTAAGCATCAGAGACATCAAAAAAAAAAAAATCGTGTCAGCTTAATTTTCCCAAACTAGAATGAAAATTTGACATGTCTTTATGATCCTAAAGGATGATAAGCAGAGTGGTGCTTCACTGTTGTTGTGATTGTTTCGCTTACAAGTAAAAGCATTGGGATTGGTTGGGATCACATACATAAGGCCTGTAGCAGATTTTTCCACATAAACTGTGACGTTAGGTACTATACAAAACTGTTGAAACCACATAATCCTGCAATTTGGAAAATACTGTTCCAGCACAGACAACTTCAACCATGGAAGAACGTGTTCTCTCTTTACACTTGAAGGTTAAAATATTTATTTGGGTTCTCAATTTCTTGGACAAAGAAAACTTACCATATTCTATTTTTGCATCTTAAATGAAAATAGCGGATACACGTAAACACATAGAGACGCGTAGACATACATAACCAAGATTAGAAGTCTTCTCAAATTTCTTAATTTTTCATTTTATCGCCAGGAAAAAAGAAGTATGTGAAGTGTACCGACAGGATGCCAGCCTCTGTAGAATACTTGATCAAGCTCAAGAGAGTAGAAATCAGGGTCTGTGTACCAGGAGCTTGGTGGGGTCCACGCTTCTTCTACTGGGATTTTGGGATTGAACTCTTGGACCAAATTTCGAGCTTTACCATAAAACTTCTTGCCCACTTCTGAGTTCTTTGAGTGTGAACAAACACTTGAATCAGTTAAAAGGGATGATGAGATTACTTGAAAAGATTTACTGAAATTATTGTTGTTGAATTGAACCCAGTTTTTTGGTTTCTCGATGAAATGAATACGAGGGTGTTTTAGAATTTCTGGGAACTGGGTGAGCTTCTGCGTCGTGATCATTGCAGCCATGGAGATTCTTACTATGTTCTCTCTGATGGGTTGGACTTTTGGCTATGTTTTGGCTAAAATTATTACTTACAAGAGAATAAAAGTTTTTAGATAAATAATAGTTTTATTGGTTAAGATTAGAAATAAAGTTAAATAGTTTTTTATTAAAATAAGTTATTTTTTATTTATAAGTACGAAAATTAAGTTATTTAAACACGATTCTGAGCTAATTATATTGCAGACTTCTTGGTTGATTATGTAAATAGCTTTGGATTGTTTGTATCCCCTTCATATATGATGATGATGAAGGGTTTGAGGTTGTTAATATTCTATTCATATTTGACGTATGACTATTCAATTCCAAGATTCGTTCATATTCATTCAACTTATCCACTGAGAAATCGAAGAATTAGTCGTGCTTTACTTTGACACGAGAGACCTAGATGAAAAAATACATCTACATTTTGTGGGTTGGATCAAATTTCAAGGGATAAATGAACTATTTGATTTATGAAATTTATGCATTATTCTAAACATTTTTATTTCTCTATAATTTCTACTTCTTTTGACCATCTTTAGTGCATAACATGTTATTGAATTTCTCTTGTTTGATAAAATGTTATCGACTTTTTAATTAGTCAATTTTAATTTTAATCACATATTTCATAAAATTCCATAACATTTATCAATTTTTCAATCACATATTTTGTTAACTTTTATCAAAATTTGTTAAAATTTTTATCAAAAGATTTGTCATGCAAACCTATAACCATTATATAATTTGTGTGAAAACCAATTGTTTTTCGATGTTATTATAATCTATTTTGTGAAAGTTAAAGAGAAGTTAAATATAGCGACATATATATACGTGTTTTACTAATATATACGATGTTGGAAAAATGAGAGTGTGGCTGACTTTGACATGAATTTTGAGTGGGGCCCGTTTTGCTATTTTGAAAGATAAAAATTGATTTGTGTTCTCTTTCATGAGTACATCGAAATCATGTATTTACTTGAAAAAATTGATACTCGGGAGAATGAGAAATTGAAGCTCAAAGTATATCAATTAACAGGAGTTTATGTTGGTGGGAAAACAAAATCCACTTTAAATATGGTTGCACTTTGGAAGGTGTAATCATGTGTAGTATAGAGACTCTCTCAACGTGCTCGCGCGGAGGGTGCAAATCACGAATCGAAATAAACTTCGAACATTGAACTTGTGTGCGGGCGCGACCTGCGTACACAAATGTCGGACCGAAAGTAGCAAAATTGGCCCCTTAGGAGTGTCCACGTTTTGCTATATTTTTGTTTTATTCAACTGACTTTTCATTTTTTGAAACTGTTGAAACTCATGTTGTAATTGCCATGAACTCAATGGGCAAGTTACATTCTCAATAGACAAGTATTTATATGTCTCGTTTTTCACTTTTCTAATACACACGAATTCATTTGAAAATACAGTTCAATTTTTCTACATACAGTTCGAGTTCTGTCTGCATACATTTTAATTTCTGCTTGAGTCTTGAAGGTGGTATTATTCAGACACTAAATCAGTTCGCCGAAGTAGTATATGTTGAAAATCTACTAGTTTTACCGTTGTATTCTGAGAAGCAGACGCTCAAATTAAACCTCAAGCATGTAAGGTGAGAGGAGGCGAATATGTTTTAAGAAAACTGTGTTCGCACATGCCTCGGTTTGAAATTTATTTTACTTAAATTTAAATTATTTGGTCTCTTATAATATTGCAGTTAATAAAATTATTTGCTATATTTTTTTGATAAGTTGTTAATACGGTATTGCATATACGGTATTTGTAAATCCATTAAGTTGTATATACGGTATCAGTCTTGAATATATAGTATTTGTTGTATATACGATATATGTCTTGCATATACAGTATATATCCTGCAAATACGGTATTGGTACTACAAGTACGTTATTTTTCAATATTCTACTCGTTAAACCGGTATTTATCCACTTAAATATAAAGACAACATACAACACGTAATAACCAAACACACAATTTATGAATTTAATTACTTACTTTACAAGAAGCGCAAACACGGTTGAATTATTTCATTGTTCATTGACTTTTGTCAGCGTTACTAGAATATCATTGAACTTCAATTTGTTTTCTTATGGTCGCTAAATTTTTAAAAGTGAAATCTATCCATCATTAAAGTGAACTCCGTTAAAGAAGTTGCTGGCATGGCGAAATAAATTTTCACATGGCATATTAATGCCATTAACTTTGTCCAACTAAACCAACTATGTTCTCCAAATGGTACTCAACTTTTTCTCATGTAATTGATTGATCGTTGAACTTTTAAAATATCTTTCCATGGTTACTGAATTTTTCAAAATTGTTATCAGGATCAACTTTTATATTGCATAAAAATGAATACAGATGGTTAATGAAATGCCACTTTTCAACAAATTCGAATGTGACATTCTTCTCAGCCATTTATGTGAATATTTTAATAAGATAATTTTGTAGGACACTAAAATTCAATTCTTACAATATTGGTATCAATTTAAATGACGATGTATACCACATAGAAAATGGGACTAGTCGAGCATTCCATGTGTACATGTTATTCAATGTATTTTTTACTAAAGAAATGATTATGTTAACTACATCCATAATTACTATAAAGTGGGAAATTATCTTAATACTATTATGAAAACGCTATAAATCCCATCAATTGATGCTTGAAAACTTTATAACTCACCCACCCAAATAAACTACTATATTCAAAGTAACATGACATGCAATATTTGTGGTTGGAAGGTCACAATAAGAAGCATCATATGAGAAGTTATGCACTAAGGTTAGTAACGACTTTGTTTTTTATACAAGAGGCGAAGGAAACAAAGGAACTGAATGAGAACATACGAAAAGTAAGATCCTTGTCGGTCAATCAAAAGTTATAAGAATTGGTCATGTAGCCATGGCATGAAGTGTGGTTTAGAAGGTCAATTTAAAGAAGTATCACATGGGAAGTCATGCTTTCATTTTTTTTATACAAGAGGAGACGCTGTCAACTTCATGAGATGATTGTTGAGAAGAATGTCGCATTTAGAATTTGTTGAAAATTAAGACTTTCTCCAATATCTTGGTGGCCATTCCATACCATTTGTGTGGATTTTTATACAATTATAAGTGAATCTTGGACAATTTTAAAAGTTCAGTAGTCATAGAGAAATATTTGAAGTTCAATAACCCTTTAGTAACACGATTAATAGTTTGAAAGCACGATTTATCCATTGTATAAAGTCATGGGTATTAATTGCCACGTCAACATCTGCAACGGAATTCAGGCAAGGGATAAAAATCGCTTTTATTCATTCAGTGACAGTGGATAAACAAATTAAAGTTAAATGACCGATTAAATAATTAACTCACGTAAACACTGAGGTACACTACTCACTAAGCCTTTGAAGTGACAATAGGTTAAAATTATTACGAGTCTTGTACATGAACAAATCTAAATGAGAAAAGCAGTGAATTTTCATCTTGATGATTATGCTGTTGAACAATGACGAAAGAGTTCGTTCATCTGTGGATGATATAATTAGAAGTTTTGACAAGGATTTATGCATTGGATAAATACCGACTAGCTTTTTTTTTGCCTTTTCTCGTGGTCCTTGCGTACTCAAATTTGAATGGGAAGAGGACGATGGACATAAATGTAAATTGTTGTTAGAGAAAATTACCCGAAACCCTTCTTTTCAATATTACAATTCAAAAATAACGGGATAAAGTTTACAATTCAAAAATCGGGTGATAAATAGGATTATTAATTGTAATTAAAAATTTTAAATATACATATTTCATCACCCCCACCCCCCGTTCATTCCCAAACCCATTCGGAAAGCCCTCTTTCTTCTCTCTGTATCTTCTTCTCTCTCCTCTCCGGCACCGCTACCTCCCCCCACACCCAAACCTCTCTCTCTCTCTCTCTCTCTCTCTCTCTCTCTCATGCACCAACCGATGTTCCTCTTTAAAATTACCAGTTGTGGTGGAGCTTCTCATCGGGTTGGACGCTCTAATGCTGCTCGCCACGCTGCCACCGACGTCGCTTCTAGGAATCAGTTCCATTGTGAACATTTGATGAAACTAATTGATTTAAAAGGATTTTTAATTATTTGATGGTATTGTTTTTATCATGGTATTACTTGAAAATATGGATTTGTTTCCCATTTTCTTATCATTCTTCTTATCTGGTTTTGGTTTGCAGAAATTTTTTGAGGTTTATTGAGAATAATCTATCTTACAGGATTTCATGCAATTAAATGTTTATTCATTTTTCTCAATGACTCAAATCTAATTAATTAACTGAAATTTTTTTTGGATGTTTGCTTTCAATGATATTCTCCAATTTTTATGATCTGTCATTTAATGACATTCAAAATTGGCATAAATTTTCAGTCATACTACAGGAGAAAGATGTCTACCAAGGGGGTTTGCAATTCCTAAAGAAAGTTCTAACAATGCTATCGTGGTCTTTCATCAACATTGATAGGAGACTTACTGATGAAGTGCGTAAGGAGTTAGAATTTATGATGAAGTGGGATTACAAGGCAAAATAATAATTTCATGATAAATTCGAACTTGTCCGTTTTTGGCGAATTGATAGTCTAATTCGATTGGAAACGGGTCATTGATCACAACTC
>CAIGRP010129459.1:0-15890 GCA_903798385.1 Fraxinus cuspidata | reverse complement strand
GTGGAGATTATTGAGACAGAAGGAGCAGGCCATGCGTTTCATCTGTATCTTCCAAATTCTGAGAAGGCTTTAGATTTGACGAATCAGTTGGCTGCATTCTTGAATCATAAAAAATAAAATCCCAATATAAAAGGAGCTTATAAGCTGCTTTTCATTGAAGTACCTAATTTACTGAGTTGTCATATTATCGTTGTTCCATTATCACGATAATAAATAGCATTACGCTTTCTTGTTTCAAGCTTGATTTGTAGAACTTAGAGTTTGTTTGGGTGAATTTTTTTATTTTATTTTTTTAAAATGATTTTGGAGAAAATAGTTATTATTATTTTTAATTAATATTAATATTAATAATAATAATTATTATTATTATTTGTGAAACAAGCTTTTTATCTAAAGTAAGTTAGATGAATATCTGGCCACAGTGGCGGATTCAGAATTTTGAGAGAGCACAGACAGTCGTCATCCGTCAGTCGTAATAAAATATTAAAAATTGAATGTAATAATTATTTTGCTAAAACTAAACACCAAATGACATATTGGTCAGATTCTATAAATAAAAGAAAGAGCATATGTTCGAATTCTTACAATTGCATTAAAATCACTAAAACGAAATATATATTATTATGTTAGATTTAATTTCAAAATTCAACAAGTGTCATGATGGTTGAGTATTCAATCATTTTAAAAGAGGTTTTAGGTTCTAATTCCTTCTCTATTGCATTAGTTTTGTTAAAAATTGTAGAACATGAAAAATGATTCAATAAATTGGTTTGAAAGAATTTTGACCCCTAAACCTTCAATTTGTATACATAACATCTAACCAATTGTGCTACAAGCAATGTCTAAAAATAAAATGAATCATCAGATATATAGCCTAAAACTTTTATTTAGTGTAAAAAAAAAAATTTGTTCTCGCCGGATCAAAGCACAGTAGGCTGCCGGGGCTCGACGAGTATTGGGCCCACCCCTGTTTGGCCATACTTCGTAATACGTCCAAACATTTTTAACACCGTGGAGTTTAAATATAGGTTAGCTCTAAAATGAGACGATGAATTTGTAAACACCTTATTTACGCTTTCATGCCTAGTCTCTTTTGACATCTAAATACATTTTATCACTTTTGTTCACAAGCTTTTGTATTAGCATGGGGATGAGAGGATTCCTCGATCACCCTTAATTGCTGGTGAGGGTCCAAAGTGGGGTAATGCTTGTGCTTATGCACTTCGGTACAAATTTAAGCTTCTGTTTGAGTTCCATTTTTTAAAAACTAATTAATTTTTAAACTGATTTTTAACAACACATTTTTTCAATAATATAATTTTTACATGCAAATTTAAAATTTTTTCTTTCTTTTTATTTATACATTCTCAAAAAAATCATTATTACAAAAAATAATTCCTCGTGTACAGTGAATTATTTACAAAGGCCACATAGATGTCGCGTTGGCAGCAACACCTGTATGGTACATTTTTCTTAGGGATGGCAATTCGAAATGTTAAAATCGAAAATCACGATTAATCGAACTGAATGGGGCGAAAAAAATCTAACCGATTTTGCAATAGGATAGTTTTGGTTTTGATTTTAATGACCCGATTCGAGGTGGGACGGGTATGATATTTAGCGACAGTATTCCGTCCCAACCGATTACCCATTTAAAAAAAATAATTGGGCAATTGGGTTTTTCATTATTCTTTTCCAAAATTAATTGAGCAATTTTGAACTTCTGGGCTCAAATTAAATGCCATTTTATTATTATTATTTTTTTTTTTAAAGTAATGCCCTAAGCCCATTAGAATTTTCGTCCAATACCATTCAATTCAACCCTTCAACCCTTCTCCATTTACAACGATTTCGCCCCTACTTCCCGTCACCACTGAATCCTCAATCCACCTCCTTCCTTCACGTCTTCTGCCTTCGCCTTCTATTTCTCCCAGTCTCGACGACCGGCTCCACTCAGTTTCCGTTGCCTCCTCAGTCCTTCCAACACTCAATTTCCGTTGCCTCATCCTGTCATTCGCCTCCGCCATTCGAGTTTGGTTCGCAGCTCGCCCAGTCGTCGGTCCGTCGAGCCTCAACCGTCGTCAATTCTTCGGCAGCAAAAGAATAAGAAGGTGATTAGGAATTAGGATTTAGGTGAAGGCGTGAAGCCTTGCGACCCTCGCCTGCTCCTTCGTGCCTCGTGTTCACCTTCTTATTTTTTATTTTTTGTAATAATGTTTAATTTTGTAATAATGTTTAATTTTGTTTATTTTTAACACAATACTCTTCAATTGATTTTGCAATACTTCAATTTCATGTCTTCCAGTTCCAGTCTCCAGACTTCTTGTTTGCACCTCAGTGACTGATAGTTTAACACATTGATTTTCAATTGATTTGTGAAGTGTGAATTGCACAATTTCTGGTGGTTAGTCATTAGTGATTTGATATTACCCTGTGATTTTTTAATTGCACTGTGAAATGTGAATTGAATATAGAGTTGCCCTGTGATTTTGTGAAGTGTGAATTGTAGTTAGTATTGTCTTGTGAAGAGATTTTCTTCGACTTCTTAATTTGAGTTTATGCTAGAATTTTGTTGGTTTACATGGCGCCGATGTAACGAGATGTCTTGCAATGGGTCGGCATCTTCTGCTCCGACTCCTCCCGCTTCAGTTGAAGTTGGAGATATCGCTACTGGCATTCGAGAGGATGCATCAAGAACATCGGGTAATTCACAAAATCCAAGTGGGGTAAATGCAAATGCTACACATATAGATTTATGTGATGAGGAGGAGCCGTCTGAAGAAATTAGAAAAAGAAAATTGGCCTCTACAGTGTGACATCATTTCAAATTACAGAAAATTAATAACGTGCCCAAAGTAATTTGTAAACAATGCAAGAAACAATTAGATGGTGAGTCAAAAAATGGACAAGTCATTTACGTGCTCATTTGACGAAGATGTACATTTTTTTNATTTGTAAACAATGCAAGAAACAATTAGATGGTGAGTCAAAAAATGGACAAGTCATTTACGTGCTCATTTGACGAAGATGTACATTTTTTTGTTTAAATTTTCAGTTAAAACCATTATTGATTAGGTAGTATGGTTTTATTATTACTCTAATTACATATCTTATTTACTATATAAGAATCAACTTTGAGTTTTGACTCTTGACCTATGCTAATAAGAGTCGCGGGGAAGAATGAAGATTGACATATGCTAGTAAGAGTCTTGACCTATGTCGATAATATTGTTTGTTAAATTTGAATTTTGCATTTGGAAGTTGGGATATTGTTTGCATTTTCATTGGGATATTATTTGCTAAATTGGCTTAGTATTGTGTTTTTGTTTTAATTGACATTTATTCATAAATCTTTTTTTTTCAATTTGACGGTTGGAATTTGGATTTATAAAATATAATGTATTTTTTTGGTTATTAACCGAACCAAATCGAGCCGAACCGAACCGACTTACGTGATTATGGTACGGTAATGGTATGACAAAAAATTTGGTGGTGAGGTTATGATTTTGGCCGAACTGACCCCGAACTGAATCATTGACATCCCTAATTTTTCTGTCATTATTGAGTTCAAAATCAATGAAAAATTGCCAAGTATTGTTCTGTAAAAATTCTGTCAATTTTTTTCTGCACCAGTAGCATAACTGTATTACAAAATCGATTTCCTAAAAAAAATGGGGTTTAAACAAAATCTAAGTTCCGTTCATATAGTTTCTTATTTTATTATAGATTTAAGGTGAACTATATATTCATGTATTATTGGAGAAAGCACGAAGTTATACATAGAAGAAAAATAGTATACAGGAATGTGAAGTTTGTTTGGGGGGCTTCATCATTTTTCAAGAGATTTTTTAGAAAATTACATTAAGTCAACTCTCTCTAAAATTCTATAGTTAAACAAAATACTTACAAAAAATTATCAAAACATTTTCAGAAATAGATTTTTTTTTTTTTTTTACCTTCTTTAATTCTAGAAACGATTTTTTTGACTTTTCAAAAGTGACGGTACAAACGGTCTTAATGCCTAAATTATGTTGGAAGAAAATTATTAGTTGGCAGGGAGGTATAAAAGTACCAACGCATTTATGGAGGCTAGGCTAGGCTAGGCCAGGCTGAGTCAATAAAGACTGGTTCCCTCTCCGCCATCACTATTTATGGAGGAAATTATAATTTGATCGAAATTGTAAGTAAGAATATCTGCTAACACTGAATCAGTTCAAAAAGTCAAGTGGCTCAATATTGACATTGATTTACACAGAGAGGTCTTTCAGAAAAAAATAATATCATTTTTCTAGTTCGAAAAGTAATTGGTCGCTACTGAATTTGATTCTCTTAGCCTGTCATGCGTGCTTCCTTATCGAGTTTTCCTTCGCCATTCATGTTGGTCCAACATTTGCAATCAATGCTTGACAAACTCAGATTCATGGACCCTAGGTAACATGTTAATTGTATACACAATCACCATATTTTCATTCAAGTGTTGTGGATTTCAATTGATAGCTGATATAAGATGACATTATTAATTTGTTATAATATTTATTGAGACAAAGAACTATTTGATATGAACTTCATGTAGAGCACCACGTGATAGACCGTCTATCTCAACAACCAGGGACTCTACGTTTACATGAGGCCGTCTATCCCAACATCTGGACGCTCTATGTTTACACAAGGTCGCATATCACAATGAGGCCGTCTACCTTAACACCTGGGCACAGTCAACCGCCTAAGAAGTGAGGAGGGATGGCAATACGCCCCGCCCCGTACCCCGCCTCGAATAGGGCAAAAAACCCCGCCCCGAATGGGGTGGCGGGGCGAGGCGAGGGTGCCCCGACCCATTCCGCCTCGCCCCGCCAAGAATTAAAAAAAAAAATTTAATAAATTATTAGTAAAAAAAACTGAAAAAAAAAAATTAAACGGGGCCGCCCACCCCGCCCCGAACCTCGTCCCGCCCCGACTAAGGCGGGGCGGGGCGCGAGGCGGGGCAAGGGGCGGAAGTCCCCGCCCTGCCCCGAACCCGCCCCGTTGCCATCTCTAAGTGAGGATCATCCCCTTAGAACGTGGGTGAAGTGGAAAGACATACGTGGGATACGTGACACCATTAACTACTGAACGGGTGTGTTCATCAAACACCTATAAATACCCCCAAAGTGAGAATGGTATGATTCGATTGCCACCCTACAGCTTGAATTTCAAATATACTTTCCTCTTATTCTTAAACCGACTATTGATTCTCATGTCAGAGGTACAATGGGGGAGAAAGCCCCGACCTCATTTTGTGATAGCATTCACAAAACGGAGGAGCCGGACACCCTACTCGTCCAGGAGTTCGTGGATCCTCGTCTCGTTGCAATTTCAATAGCATTTAGAATGAATAATGTTATTCAATTTCACTGGGATTACAATCACAATCTAGGCGATTTTAATGTAGCATTAAATGATAGGTGAAATTAAATTCATTTAGTCTATCATCTATCACCACCTAAACTGAGATTGTAATCTCAGTAGAACTAAATAGCATTACTCAATTAGAAAACTTCATTTTAAGAGCAATAAACCATTATATTTGTGCAAAGTATGAAACAAAATAAAACTTGGCAAGTACCCAACTTCCACTACAAATGCAATTACGTCGTTAGACTTCAATTAGGACTCATAGGACATGATTATTTAGCCCTTGTTTGTTTACCATTATTTAATTTTTTTTTCAAACTCATTTTTAAGCACAAATTCTCACAATAAAATTGCACATAAATTCAAATTTTTTCTATATTTTATTTCTTAACTACACATTCTCAAAAAATTCACAATTTTCAAAACTTATTTTCCTGCCTTAATGGTAGACAAACATGGCCTAGAATAAAAATTTACGAGTTTTATCATGTGAAGTGGCTAATTAAGGCTGTAAATGGATCGGCTATGGACTGGATCTGCCCATATCCGATCCAATAAGAATCATTATTCAATCAATTCAATCCGATGATTCAATGGATACTTTATTGTTAAATCCATATTTGATTTGTTATGTTATCGGATATCCGATTCGGAATTAAGGAAATTAGGAAAATAAAATCAATGTTGATATTAACTTTTTTCCCAATTTTTAAACTAGTTTAGTAATTATAAAATTTTCAACATTTTAAACTTTTAACCAATTGAATTGAAAGACACAAAAAGTTGTATCTAATTATTGATTAACTTATTTACATAAGACATTTCAAAATATTTTGTTATAAACTTTTGTTGTGGGATAACAATCCATTTGGTTTGGCTGTAATACATTGTACATTTAGTTAGATTGTAGTGTAGTGTATATTTATTTTGACTACAGTGTATTGTACTGTTATATAAATTGTTATTTATATTTTATTAAATTAACCACTTTCCCTATCTTTCACTAATTAATAAAAAATTAAAATTCTCCAAATATTTCAATTAACATATTATACAATATTTTATTTATAGAATATATTTATTTTGTTAAGTACTTGAAATTGCATTTGATACTATAATTTGTATGTATTATGAAATATTTTTTAGATTGATTAAAAATTTAAAATAATATTAAAATAAAAAAATACATTTTTACGTTTTTTTATGTCTAGGCTTTGTCTAGACTTACCTAGCCCGAAACCTCCACGTCTCGTCACGCATTACGCTTTTTAGAGCACAGTATACACGTGAATTGACTTTCTTATATTTTTTATATATTTTTTGAATTTGATGATTTTTTTGTTGTAAATTTTTTTTGTTTTCTCATTTATTTATTTTAGTGACAAATAGCATGCCATAAGAATATTTAACTGATTCAACTAGAATTAGACTGGCGTATTTATATTTGATTCATTTAGTTAACGAATTTGAGTCTTGATCAAATTATCAGATTGAGACCTTAAAATATTCTTTCATTAACTTCATGAATAAAAATTCAATCATTTGACAGTTCCGTGGCTCACCATGGAAAAATCGTTTATCGAATTTTGGATGTGAGTTATGTAGCCTCCTCGTGGCAAGTGTCGGGGCGAAAATGCATCCTAACTACCATAGCTGGACCTAAGGAGAGGCTCAAGAGATTGTTGCCTTAGGCCCAACTCTTTAAGGTGTCCAATTTTTTTTCTTTTTTCTTCCATTATTTTAAAAATCCATTGTCGTTTATACTAGTTTACTCTTGTTCAGCTCCACCAAATAATGAGGCTTCTTCAACAATGATATCGTAAATAATAGAATTAGTGTCTGAATTTAGAATACTCATTCCATTGTGTAACACCCCCGATATATATATATATATATATCATTGCACACACCTTTGTTGATATGATCGTTTATTAACCCTAATTTTTTTTTAAATTGCATTGAGTGTTAGATTTTATACATTTAATTGATTATTGTATAATTTTGTCTCTAAATTCAATTATATTTTTCAATATCATGTTGATAGGATCATTGATTTGTGTGTGAGATTGATTTTCTTTTTTCGATCTATAATCTGTTATTAATTAATGTGAATTTGTACATTCTGTGGGGTAATTGGGTTCAATGTATGGTTCAACATGACGTGATTTAATTTTTTCCATTTTACTGTTACATTATGAAAATATTTATGACCTTAGATAATATATCGTTATTGTTGTAACAATAACAATTTTTTCTCTAAAGGTTGTGAGCCTTGTGCAAAGTGAGAAAATGTGTAAAATTTAACCATTTTTGCTGGTAAGAAGTTTATTTAGTATTTTTTGTGAAATTGAGTTTATTATGAGTGTGAAGTGTATTTACCATACACATGTAATGAAATGAAATCTTCTTCCACTATAGATAAGTTAGTAACATTGATAATCATTGATTATTATTTTTTTCATTTTCTGTTAATAGATTGTTTAAACTCTTTTTTTCCCACAAATTTGTCTACATAGAAATCTTATAACCATATTGTAGAATAGAAACAAAAATTTTGGGTTAATTTTGTACTTGTGGAATTGAATATTTATGAAATCAGCTAAATGTCAAACAAGTAAGTCAAATATCATATCGATTACAATTGCATCAACAGAAAGAAGTTTATTCAAATTAAATAAGATTTATCTCCGATCAATTTTGTCAGAGCAAAAATTGAATTGATTGACCATGTTATCTATTAAAAAAGAAATGGTTGAACAACTCGACTATTCAAAATTGATTAATATTTTTGTTAGGGGTGGACAAAATATCCAGACCAAACCAAACCAAGCGGTTTGGTTCAATTCTAGACAAAATATCCAGACCAAACCAAACCAAGCGGTTTGGTTCAATTCTATCAAAAAATTAATGGTTTTGGTTCTTTGAATCAAGAACCATTTGGTTTTGGTTCTAGTTCGGTTATATGTTCGATTATACTTCAAGAATCATAACCAAAACCAAATTTAATATTTAATTTTTTATATATTACTTAGTAGAGACTTTAATTTTATATTCATTAGAGATAGTCTATTAATTGAATATAGTTTGTTAATTGATTTTTGGTCATTAGGGACAGACAATTCATTAGTTGCTTACACCCCAATTTTGTGTTAAGTTGAATCATTTCTCTTACTCATTTTCAGTTTACACAATGTCGTGGCTTGCTGGTACTGCATTTCATCAAGTAAGTGGAGTGTCATTTAAGATCAAAAAATGAAATTGGCCAGTTAATTAAAAAGTCTTTAAACTATTTTTTTACCTTGATTGTTTGATGAGTTATTTGTGTTCTTCACAAATAGAGGAAAACCTAATAAACATTCATGAAATATTAAAATGGTTAATGCTGTCTATAAAAGTGGACCGTAAAAAAATATGATAATTCTTTATTGTAGGGATGTGCTTTCAAAACTATTGCAATTAATTTAGTGAATAATTGTTATTATTTATTAAACAATTTTTTGTGTGAGAATGAAAACTAATTTGTGTATTCAAATATGAATATGTTTTGTTTATTAGTTATGATTTTTTTAATCGCAATGATTGAAATTTGGACTTCCTGAATGTTTATTGTTTATTTTTTTATTTAGGTATATATTACTAAATTATATTATGCAAATATGAAAATTTAAGAAATGAAACTAGAACCAAACCAAATCAAACCAAATCAAAATCGAACGATTTGGTTCAGTTTGGTTCCATATCTTTAAAAAAACCATTTGGTTCAATTATCTTGTTATTTAAAATTCGCCTCAGCCCGCCAAATACAGCTACAGCCCTGCCCGCTAACTACCACATTCAAATTTCAATCAATATCCATTTTCAATTCTCCTCATCAACGTATCAAAATCCAATCTCAATCTTTTCCTTTATGGATCCCAACGTAACCGACCTACTTCACGATTTTCCACCATTCTTCCGAGTCCACAAAAATGGAAAAATCGAAAGGTACTTAGAACCCGATTTTGTGCCGCCGTCGCACGATCCAACCACTGATGTTCAATCCAAAGACGTTGTAATTTCGCCGGAAAACCTCGTTTCAGCGAGGCTGTACGTCCCCAAAAGTGTAACTCCCAATCAAAAGCTGCCACTCCTTATCTACATCCACGACGACGCTTTTTCAATCGAATCGGCGTTTTCTTCCCAATTCCATAACTATCTCATTAGTCTAGTAGCCGAAGCTAAGGCTAATGCAGTGGCTATTGAATATAGATTAGCGTCGGAACATCCTATTCCGACGTGTTATGACGATTGTTGGGAGGCAATTAAGTGGGTAGAATTGCATGCTAGCGGACAAGGTCCGGATCCATGGTTGAATGAATTCGCGGATCTTGACCGGATTTTCCTCGCCGGCGACAGCGCTGGAGCCAATTTATCTCATAAAATGGCAATACAAGCCAGTATCGACGAATCCAGATCTGCTATCAAAATTGTCGGTATAGTTTTGGTTCATCCATTCTTTGGGAACCACGAACCTAGCAAGCTTTGGAATTTCATATGCCCGGAAACGACAGGGTTGAATGACCCGAGACTGAATCCGACTGCGGATTTGGATATATTATCGATATTAGGTTGCAAAAGTGTGTTGGTTTGCGTTGCAGGGAATGATTGGTTGAAGGCAAGGGGCCAAACTTACTACGCCGCATTGAAGAACAACAATTGGAAGGGTGAAACTAGGGATGACAAAAAAACTCGTCGGCTCGTGCTTTACTCGGAAAAAGCCCGAGCCAGGCCGAGGAACCGAGCCTAGGCCCGGGCCGGCCCGTGTGGCTCGTCAAGCCACACGGGCCGACTCGTATAAGCTCATTTTAAAAAAAAATTAAATTTTTTTTTCCCTAGAGCAGGCAGCTACAGCAAGCTGCCTAGTGCAGGCAGCTTCAGCAAGCTGCTTGCACAAAGCAGGCAGCTATTTTAAAATAGTTGCTTGCTCTATAAAAAAAAAAAAAAATCGATCCGGCTCTGCTCGGCCCGGCCAGCTAGGGCTCGAGCCGAAAGCTTGGGCCTAGCCTCATTTTTTGGCCGAGCTTTTACTCGGCTCGGTTCGGGCCCAAAAAAGCTCGACCCAAAAAAGATCGAGTCGAGCCCGAGCTTAGAGTTTCTGCTCGTGGCTCGACTCGACTCGTTGACATAGCTAGATGGATGTTGAAGCATGTTTATGTTTTTTGTACAGTATTAGACTGTGCGAACAAGAGTACAAATCGAAGTTTAATTATATTTCTTCTAAGAAGTCATCTATATCACGTCAAAGAATAATTGAAAAGATCGTATTATGATCAAGTTTGTTTGTTAAAAAAAGGATTTTATTATTTGTATATCGAAATTCGTAAACTAATGTACACCCCCTCACAATAGAAAGGGATACACGACCAATAAAAAAAATGTGAGCAAAGGAGGATTATACACCGGTACACGTAGCAAAATCCTAAATAAAATTGGACAATACATTTAAACTCCAACAGTCCACTCACCTTTTCTCCACTAATCTTGAGAGAAGTTTGACTAATTAAGATGACTTTAAGGCAAACTTTTATGAGTAATATTATTTGTACATATTTATAGAATGATAACATAAAAGATAGAGATAGATAAAAAAAAAGAAAAGAAAAGAACGTCTTTTATATATTTAAGTTTTGTTGGGTGTGTTGGACCATTATTTAAATACTCGGACCATCGATATGCTTAAAATATTTAGCAAATAGAACCATTTGAATTCGCGTAATTATTGAAATTTAACCCGAATTTAAATTCGAACTTTAACAGTCGGTTCAGATTCGAGTCGGTTTCATCTATAATATTTTTTCATATAAACCGTGACCTTAAAATACAAGTTTTTCCTAGTATTTTAGTAGAAATAAAAAAATAAAATATATCACCAAATAACACCCAATTATCTGGCATAATAGTATTTAGGGAAAATTGCAGTAACGAGGATTAACTTTTTAATTTTTTTCAAACTTTATCCTAGCATTCATCTTGTACCAGTAAATGTCCCTAATATTTCATAAATATGCAGTTGGAGCCCATTTAGATGGAAACCGTACATTTTTTTGTTAATTGACTAACAAATGAAAATTTTGATCAATTTTGATCAAATTAAAAAGGGCAAAATTGTACTTTACATTTTTCTTATATTAAATAAGTTATTTAATAAAATTTTAAACCAAAAATAATAAATATAAATATATAAACCCCCACCCTCAAATCAAAACATTGCTTCTTCTTCTCCGACGAGACACTACCACCTAGCCACCACCGTCACCTTTGAGTAGTGTCACCACTGCTACCACAACTCTCTCTCTTCTCACCACTCTCACTACCAGTGTTGGCACCCTTACAGAAAAACCAAGACATGCCCACAGAACGCAGAACGATATCCCCACCACCATCGTAACATGATTTTTCGACTGCAAAAATCATAACAGAACACCATCGGAACAATAAAATTATCGAAATCAACAAACCCCACGAATAAATCAATTCATTTGCCTTCGATTGAAAGCACAATCCAAATAATGGTATAAAAGAAACTTCACAGAATATCGATCCTAGCACCACCGCTCAATTTTACATAAATTTCCTCCATCGACTCCGTCCATTCCCCTCTCAATTTCATAGAAAACTCCATTTTCTCTGCACAACAAGAAGCTTCCAAATTTACTCTCAAATTCATCGAACATGGTTTATTGTCTGAAAACTCTGCAAATGTGACTTAAGTAATTCATCGCAAAATTCAGTTGCTATTGTAGTTCTTAAATTCGGCCATACATAGCAAAGATGAACGATTTTGGGGGATGGGGATGGGGAGATGAAGGATTTGCGGGGTGGGATGGGGGCAATTTATCTTTTATCCTTTTGTTTGGTGGGGGTTTATATATTTATTTTTTTTTTTTGGTTTTTAATTTAATTAAATAATTTATTTAATATGAATTAACCAAATGGAGGCGTAGTGTTAACTTTCTGCTTGCACTTTTGTTTTGTTTCAAACTATGAAAATGTAATTTTATTGATTGATTGTAATTTTATTAAGGAAAAGGGTAATAATATTTTCACCACAATTTTTATTTTTTACACCGCATTTTAATTACAGTTAAACTCATCAATCTTTATTCATTGTAGTAATTATTTCCTTAATTTTTATCAATTGAATTTTTGTTTTCAACCTTTCATTAATTAATACATCTTGTCGTTGTAGATAATTTATATAAAAATATTTTGTTTCCAAGCATTGAAATGAGGAAAAAATAATTTACGCTCTTTTTATTTATTTATTTTTTAAAAATATGATAGAAAAATACGTTGTTTTACGATATTTTAATGGACTTTAGAATATAAAATTATTATCAAATATAAAATATGTCAACTAATGAAAAGTTTGATGATAAGCCCCTGTTTGATCCACATTAAAATTTTCATTTTCATTCTTCTACTCATTTTTTAACTACACATTCTTTAATAAAATAATATTTCCATCATATCAATCACTTTTCCTTTTTTTCAATTACGCATTCTCCATCAATCTACTATTTCAAAATACATTCTTCCAAAATAATGTGACTCAAACACACTCTAAGAATGATATGAAAAATCATTAGAGATATAAGGTTGTGTTTGTTATGGTGGAAATTCCATGTTCCATTTTCTAACTTTTTAGGTGTTTGACAGGATTAATTTTCTTGGCAAAACTTTTTTCCTACCTCCCCCACACGTGTACATTTTCAAGGCTTTTGTGGAAAAACTTTTTCAGATTTTGATTTTTTTTTCCTTTTTTTGGCAATGGAAATAAATTTTATCACCAATTGTAAAAAAAAATTCCTTTAGTGGACAATTTCCATGAAACCAATCAAACGAACACCAAAATATCTAAAATTTAAATATTTTCCAAGTGAAAATTTATATCAATCAAACACAATTAATTACAATTCTCAGTAAAACATTTTCTAGGCAATTCAATTCCCTATAAAATATTTTTTTTCAACCCAAATTCCACATTTACAATCAAACGGACCCTAAGTATTATAATGAGTAAAGATTATAACTTTAAATGTTGTTAAAATGTGATGAAAGAAACAAAAATTGTGGGGTGAATATAATTATCCTAAGGAAAATATGAAGCATCAATTAATGTTTTCTAAAAAAATTGAATTGAAAAAAAAAAATTGCTTGGTAACCAAAGAAGCTTCCATGTTGACCAAATAATTAGGTAAACCAATTCATAATCCTACCGCTATCACTCCAATCCATCAACTTCAATTTCCATCAATTTTCGGTACAGGTCATTAATTAAGCCACTGTTTGAGCATCATTATTTTTCAGACTTTTTTTAAACATGCTCATTTTCAAGTTTCAAGCCGCTTAGAGCATGTTTGTTTGACATTTTTCATCTTAAGAAATGTTACCGTTTGTGGCCAAACTTGGCCCATTTTCTTGACTTTTATCTCACAATTTTCATTGAGTAACGGCAATATTTCTTCTAATAATGAGCAAACAATGACATCCAAACACCCTCTTAATAAAATATTCTATACATGTAGAATATTTTAAGGAAACAGGAGCTCAATCGTAGTGCCCTTCTCCTATAAAAATGTTCTCACATTTAAGGAATTTACGTGCCTCTTTATTCTTCACTAGTTTTAAATTCCCATTTCAATGGCATCGGATTCCAAGGAGATTGCTATAGATTTCTCGCCATTTTTTCGCCTGTACGCTGATGCCCAAATTGACAGATTAATTCCTAATCAACTCGTTTCACCCTCCGATGACCACAAATCAACTGTCCGATCCAAAGATGTTGTAATTCTAACTGAGTCCGGCGTTTCTGCGCGGATTTTCAGACCAAAAGTTATAGATCCGCCACAGAAAATCCCCCTTCTAGTGTACATTCACGGCGGTGCGTTCGTTCTCGGATCGCCCGCAAATCCGCCCTTTCATAATTTTGTAAGCTCTCTTGTCGAGAAAGCAAACGTAATAGCAATTTCAGTTGATTATAGACTAGCCCCTGAAAACCCTCTTCCAATTGCATTTGATGATTCATGGGAAGCATTTCAATGGGTGATATCACATGTCAATGGCAAAGGATCCGATCAATGGATAAACGAATATGCCGATTTTGGCCGGGTTTTCTTGGGTGGAGAGAGTGCCGGAGCCAATATTGCAAACGATGTAGCAATCCGCGCTGGGGAAAATAAACTTCGAGGAGTTGAAATTGTTGGGCTTTTTTTGATTCATCCATTTTTCGGTGGCAAGGAAGAAGATAAACTGTACAAAACTTTGTGTCCTGCCAGTAGTGGTTGTGATGATGATCCAAGGTTGAATCCGGCGGTGGATCCACGGGTGCGGACTATGGCGGCGCGTAGAGTTCTGTTCTGTTTAGCAGAGAAAGATTTCTTGAGAGATAGAGGGAAGGCTTATTATGAGGGGTTGAAGAAGAGTGAGTGGGATGGAGAAGTGGAGATTATTGAGACAGAAGGAGAAGGCCACGCGTTTCATCTGTTTCTTCCAAATTCTGAGAAGGCTTTAGATTTGATGAATCGGTTGGCTGCATTCTTGAATCATAAAAAATAAAATCACAATATAAAAGGAGCTTATAAGCTGCTTTTCATTTAAGTACCTAATTTACTATAATATTTATGATTTGCAAAAGAATATAATGGGTTTTGAGGTTTTTGAAATGTGAGAAATAATGGATTCTCATACCATCGATGTTCCATAATCACGATAATAAATAACATTACTCTTTCTTGCTTCAAGCTTGATTTGTAGAACTTACTTAGGATCCGTTTGATTCTCATTATTGTAGAATGAGAATAAAAAATAGAGTCGTTATTGGGCCCCACACAAAAGCTGAAAATTTAACATTGATGACTTGATGTGATGGATAACGGTCATATTTCTCATTTTTTATGAATGAAAGAATGAGAATAAAAAATAGAGTCGTTATTGGGTCCCACACAAGATATGAAAATTTAACATTGATGACTTGATGTGATGGATAACGGTTATATTTCTCCTTTTTATAGATGAAAAATGAAAAACAAACGTAGGTTTAGAGTTTGTTTGGGTGAATTTTTTTTATTTTATTTTTTTAAAATGATTTTGGAGAAAATAGTTTTTGCTTTTTTTAATTACTATTATTATTATTATTATTATTTACCAAACAAGCTTTTTATATAAAGTAAGTTAGATTAAGCTCATGTCTGGTATACTTTATTTTTTTCATTCTCATTTTTCGACTCATTTTCAATCACACATTTTTCAATAAAATAATATTTTACATCACATCAATAATTTTTCTTTCTTTTTCAACCATACATTCTCCATGAATCTACTATTCCAGAATACATTCTTCCAAAATAATGCGGCTCAAACACACCGTAACATCTGGCCATAGTGACAGATCCAGAATTTTACATGAGTATGGGCGGTCGTTGAACGTCACTCGTAATAAAATATTAAATATAATAATT
>CAIGRP010129454.1:0-31470 GCA_903798385.1 Fraxinus cuspidata | reverse complement strand
TTTTTTTCTAAATTTCAAGGATTGTAAGACTGTAAGCGGTAGCTAATTAAGTTGTTAATTATCTACCAGAAATAATATTTCACTTCATTATCTCTTATACATCGATTTCTACACAAGTGTTTATAAACAAATTTGGAAGAAAAAGAATTTAGGGAAACAATTTTCATTGACTAGCGATCACAAACGGTTAGTGGATGCTTCAGGGAGAATATATATATATATTTTTCTATTAATTTTACTCGGCTAATCTTGTGACCTCGAAAATTTCTGTAGGATGGCTTTGAATATATTAATTAAGGATTTCTTCCAGTGACTTTTTATGATGTTCAGTCCAGAAGTGCTTGCTGTGTTTAGTCAAAAAGTGCTTGCTATAGGGGTATTAAAGTGGATGAACTTGTTTCCCCTGGTCATGAAAAAATGCAACAATGACAATTGCTGGATGAATTTTTGTCATTGCTGCATTTTTTTGTGTTGAACGGCTGCTTGAAAATCAAATTTGAATATTCCCATTACATTGTAGATTTTTTATATTGAGATTTTGCCTAAAAAACGCAGTGTCACTGTCTTCTTTTTTTCACACAGCTTTTACTCTCATCATACATTCTGTAGATCTTTTATTTTTGATACATCATCTATTCTCATCATTCTCTCAAGTGTTTGATTGATTGTTGTTGTTTTTTTTTTTTTTCCATATATTGTAATTTGTTTGGTATTAGTATTATTATACCCGAGGACAGATCCATGATCGGATTAAATGTCGTGCTAATACAGAAAAAAATAAAATTACACAAGACATTTTTTTTACATAAAAAAAAAAAAAATTCTACTAAAAATATTTAATGGGCTAGGGGTTGGACCGGGCTATATCTCAGATTTTTACGGAATGGCTAGCTCACCATCATCTTCTTCAAACAAACAAAATTATTTAGTTTCTTGTCAAACTTTAAAGATCTTACAGAAAGACCAATTTACTCCGTTTCGTAAGATGAGAAAAAGAAAAAAAATATTCTTCATAAGCTGCAGATATAGTATTTATTTAATATTTGATTCTGTGCGTTGTTGGCAATAATCGATACATATATTTAGTAACATATTATTTTGACAATTGTTCATGAAATTATCTTTCCAATTAAAACTATCGCAAGTGTATAGTTCACTAACAAGTAATAAAGTAAATTTGAGTCTAAGTATTGTCCCACAAAAATTTATTTAGTTCAATTTCAATTTTCGCGACCTTAACCGAAATGAGAATAATATGATGTGTTTGTTTGTTTGTTACAAAATTATGACTAAATTAATCTACTATGCAATTATGAGTAAATTAACTAAACTAAATGCAAATTATATTAAATGTAAATTGACGTGTTTAATAAATGACAAACACACTAGGATCTGGAATTCCTATGCATTAATCATTTTTAAATTTAATTCTACACTTTGATAACACGATTGAATTTTGACGAATCAATGTTTCTATTTTATTCAACAATCTCTCTCGAGTAATGTTAAACTTACTCTTATATATGACCCGACTATATTTTTATGACGAATGCGAAAATACAAGAGTGTATGAATTTTTATGAACACTTAAAGATTCACATAGAGTATAGCGGTATATTTCTATCCACTATCGGATCCTATAACAACTTACACCATGTCAAACATATTTCCCTTATTTCGAATACATAAAATAGGCCACAAAATTCATACAACTACCGTGCACAATAATCGTAGAGAAGGATAATCATGTAAACCATTCAAAATCCAAAAACGTGTTTTCAATATCAAATATGTAAAACTAAAGAAAATTCATATTACATGGTACATCGTTCTCCTAACCCAAAGAAAACTAGCCTAATATTATGAAAAAGAAAACAAAAGAAATATTGGAAAATCGATATCACCTAAATAAATGTTGAATTGAATATTCGAGTCTTGAAATCAATCTTCGTGTTTATTACTTCCTTCTATGCTCCCAAAATCTCTTAGAAAGTGTTGTAGTGAATGGTAATCACTTTTGGAAGGCCTTAGGTCTTTAGAAGACCTCCCAAGATTTATTTTCATAAGAGTTGAAATCATATAAGGAAACTAAAATTTTTCCCGATAAAATGTACTATACAATAGCAGAGTTCAACCAATTTTAGTTTCGAAAGACCCTGCATCACACCATGCAACCACATGGCCAAAAGAACTATGTTATAGCATAGTTTAAGTAAAATTTCATTCTTTGAGTTTTGGTTCCCAACACTGTTTTCTTGTTTCTTGATCTCTTTTCTAACTTCTTCTTCTTCCATTACTTCATGTCTTCATTAAATTGGTCTTCAACTCTTTTACATCTTTGTTTCTTCTTCCAAGTCATCTTTCAGCTATTTGCACTTTGGTCCCTAAACTTTGATTTTCTTCCATTTTAGTCATTTTTCGCTTGTTTCTCCTAAATTTCACCATATCCGTCAATGTTATCCTACAAATCATAATTTATATAAAAATGAGCTATATTCTAATAAATTTGCCAACAATTATCCATGTTTAGTGACTTAATAAGTGTGTAAAATGCACTTATTAATAATGATAAATTGATTCATATAAAGAAACTATATACTGTTAAACATATTGCATCATGTGAACCTAATGTCATATTCCCCAAAACAATATTTATGGAATAAAATTAAATTTTTTTCACATAGATTTTGAACGAAATTGTAGTTGTTTTACTACTTTGATCGTTTTCATTTGATCGTAATGAAAACGATATACTATGCCTACTTTTTGTAATCAACATCATAGTAAAGTTGTTTTGGCTATCTTGATTCGGATATATATGGGACGAATCAAATTTCTAAAATTAAACATTATTAGACACCGACTTCTTCAATTTAGTTTATTAATGAAATGCAAAGTGGTACCAGTGCCAATTGTGTCAACCTGGGATTTGTTCACAACATCTGTGACTTTATCCACAATCACAAAAGGTCTATAATGGGAAACCATATATGATATATTAGACTGAGATACATTAGGTGGCTTAGAGAATATTACAACTCAAAATAGAAGTAAACATTTTTGTGCCCCATTGGCTTCAAAGAGATGAAGGCGACCTTCGACATCGTTTCTGATGTGTAGTCACGAAATATTGTAAGCATATTTCATTATAAAAATAGTAATTTTATTTTTTGTAAAGAAAATTTTATACTAAATACTAATTGTTCTATAATTTTCGTTCCACCTACATATCACATTGCTGATCCCAACCTCAATAAAGGCGGATGGTTTTTATAATTTCATAATTGTTATAAAATTATAGGTTCTATAAACTACAGAGAAAATGAGAACAAAAGAGAAAAGTCAATAAACTTGTGTGTTTTATTAAGAACCAAGCCTCATATTTATAGGGAAGAATTATGGTTACAAGGGATACAAAAGTCATAATGACTAGGGCTCCAGAGGTATAAAATTAATTTATAAATACTATTGTATGCACAACACTTCTCCTTGAATGACTATTTACACAACAACTATCTCATTGAAATATTATTTGGCAAAAACTTGATGGAAAAAAATGCCAAAAAAAAAAAAAGTGCAAATAATTTGGGGTAATAAAAAGACGCCTAGTTAAAATTTTGTTAAGAAAACTCAATGGGATAAAACTTGATCAAAGGAAAAAGTACAACTACTCCTCCTGATTTCAATTTTTATATTAAGCGATCCATGTCTTTTATGTCGTTGTCTTCAATATTGTAATTTCATGTCAAGCATGTATCATGTTGTCATGTATAGTTTTCAAATAATATCATCTTCATACAAGATATTTATCAATTTTTTATGACTGTAGTAACATGATGATTTGAAAAATGGCTCTTATTGATCTCTCTGAGAGTCGCTCACGTATAACAGCATTATCTTAGAGGTAAATGTCTTGCATATTATAAACATTCATTACATAAAAAGTATACCTCGTTAAAACCTTATTGGGAAAAAGCGTATGGGAAAAATTCTAATGAAAGAAAAAGAGTACATTATTCTTTTAAAAACGCCACAAAAGTTGTCTCATTATAAACATTGCCAGGAAAACTCAATGGGAAAAAGAGTATAATGTGTATTTACTCCCCTTCTTAATAATATTACTTAAGTTATGCTAAAGGCATATTAAATCATTTAGGAATAACATTAATAGTCATGTGACATGAGTTAACTATAACGTATTTCAAATGTCACACATCGTCAAAATAACATAATACGGACTTGTGATTTCATTGACCACGATCTTTGCACAATTCACTATGTTGAGAGTCATGCATTATGTATTACGAATTCATTTTTCTCATTTCCTTTTCACATAAATATAAACCTTTAGATTTTCTAACTATAGGTCCAGAAATTTCATGTTTCTCTAATAAATTCAATTTTAGGATTGCACATATTTTATTTGGCCAATCATCACTTTGATTGGAATATTTTGACACATTTATTTCGATTTTTCACTATATGATGCAATACATTATGTGCAAAAGAGTTGTCGACAATTTTTTTCTTTTCGGTTCTATTTCTTTTTCATAACGACATAACTTATTGAGATATCCCAAGTTTCTACATATTAGGTACCTGAATGGGATCATCTTTGCTAATTTTTTCGTTTGGAGATTTCTTTATATTAGAATAGAATATCATCACACTTCAAGCTTTTCATAAATTTATCAAATACAATATTAACTAATTATCTTCCAAAATATTAATTTAAGTTGGAGCATTTAAAGTTGGTGTGTGAAACATTGTTGATCTCTTTGGTCAGTGAATATATCCAATTAAATTATCTTTCAAACTTGTGGTTCGAATTATCTTTTGCAAGGATTTAGATAGTGATGCATTTTTACATTACTTTCAATTTCTTAATTCATCCCCTTAGTGCTGAGAAAATTGTCCAATCAAATTGATTTCATCAAACTGTTTTAAAATATATCACCCGTTGGGGGTTTGAGTTATTGTACAAGGGTTCAAACTACGCATTTCTTCTCAACATTCTTGAAATTACGAGGTTCGACACAAATTACACCTAGAGTAGGGGTGAATAGGTGATTATGCAAAATTAAAAAAACTAATAATTAAACAGCAACAAGTTCCTTTTAATTTTCTCTAGATGGTTAATCAATCAATTTAATTTCCCTATGTTGAACTGCTGCGGTTATATAAAAACAATAAATAATTGACAAAATGATCACGGAGAAACCCCAACTAGGTAAAAATTTTGGGCACTATGCCAGTCAAAATTCACTATAAACAAAATTAAACTTACAGTCCATCAGATACGACTACCACTAGTATTTTCTAACCTTTTGACTGTAATTCCTACGGCCCTCTTAGATTGCGTGCCTCGGCACCAACTCTCGACTGGAGTTTTCAAAGCCCTCCTGAATTGCATGCTTCTTCCAGCTTTATGAATTAGTCTATCTCATGTGGATCAACGAAGAACTCTGCATTATCCAACAACAACTGGAACTCCAGTCACATTCTCTTGATCTTCAGAAGTCTGATGATGTTTAGAAAGTAAACAATTTGGTATTTGAACTAAGTGGATTTGATATTTTCACCACCAAGAACAAATCAAACTATGGGGGTTAAGAGTTATGGATGAATTGATGAAGTAAATATAAAGTAGTATGTGTTCTCTCAATGTTTAACCTTACAAAAATCCTTCAGAGGCATGCTGGTATTTATATCGTAGGTTTAATGTTGAATGGGTCGGATAAAAAGCCTTAAAAAGGCGAATTAAAACTTTACGGATGATATTGTCGCTCGAGCAAGAGCTTTGCGACAAGTTGTCGCTCGACTGAGGGTGGGACGGAAGGCGAGTGATGATGTTTTTGCTTCGCCGCTCGAGCAAAGACATTGCGATGAACTAGCAAAATTGCGACGCCCGTTTTTCTCCTCTTTTCATATTCGAACCCTAGAACCTATACAACTCTATTTATACAAATTGCAACTTACTCCTTGACTTTTACATTATATTAATTTCAGTCATTTTTTTCACAACTTGTCAATTACAATAAAACCTAACAAGCTTCCACTTTGACATTTTGTGACAAAACTATAATTCTAAAGTCATGGTAGTAAAAATACTTCCAAAACCAAGTGTCTTGGCTTAAATGTGTTTTTCCTTTGTCTAACATGTTTCCTGAAACAAACAATTCAAATAACTAGTGTAAAAGCACGTGAAATAGTAATATGGATAAACACACTTCAAACAGTTAATCATAAGTTATAGCAGCTAAATTAAGATGCAATATTAAAGTAAACCAACAAACTAAAAAGAAAACATTGATATCACTAGACATTAAAACTTTATCTAGCTAAAACAAAAATATCATACCGAATCAAAAATTTTAAGTACGTCAAAAGTATCAGTCAAAATAATAACCAAAACCATCGGTCAAAAGAATAAACTAGCACTGCCCCTTTTTTGTTACAAATGACGAGGGGCGGCCTATCAACTATACATCTCCATCAGTATCATCATCATTATCAGAAGCTGCACAATCATCCCAATGTCGTCAAATCCAATGCAAACCCCGCTGAAGATAGCCGACAACACATCGAAGTGTTGATCAATTGTGGCTCTCAGCTACGTAATCTTCGCCATCAGAGCTTGTTGCTTAATCAGCACAGACATATGTCCCATAAGTGCGACCGAAGGATCAACGAGAATAGACACAGATGGAGAGATAGACTTAGCAGGCGATGGAGCAGAAGTGGATGTCGATGGGATGTTAGTAGTGGAAGCAGGAATATCAGACCCTGATAGTGGTATATCTTATAGATCAAAAGAAGACAGGTCTTCAATAGGATCAGCCAGCACAGTCAGGTCGACAGACTTAGAAGAAGCATGAGAGTGACTATGCGAAATGGTAGTATGGCCAATAGGTCGAGAAACCCTTCTTGGACCCCCCTTCGAAAAAGTAACCCCAAGAGCCATCACCAGACGGTGAATCAAGAAAGAGTACGAAAGACCAACTTTGGTACTTGTCACCCTAAAGGCTCGCAACATCTAATGGTAGATAACAGTAAGAAGGTCGATAGAGTAGCCATGTAATAAAGCAAAGAGGACCCGAGCCTTTATCCATAGGCAGGGAAGATGTATGAGACATGAGCCAAAATTTCGTACACACAATGCGCAACAGAATCTGGAGATCGATCGAAAGAGATCGAGTCGGGATCACAGTAGGCCTCCCCTAAGGGACTCTTAAATAGTGTCAGCTGATAAATAAGGAAATAAAGGATGAACAACGCGAGGAATGTGAATAAGACTCAAAATGACATCAGGAGTGATCTTAACAGTCTTACCCCGAAGAAAAACCCTAAAATTGATCCACTAATATCATGAATATTAGCATAGAATTCCTGGACCAGAAGACTAGGAAGAGGAGAGAACTTTATCAGTAAAGACTCTTATCCCCGCGAAGTAAAAATAATAGCAAGGTTTGGAGAAAGATCAGACGAGATGACATCGTGCTCGACTAACACAGGGCATAAAGAAAATTGTGACCCAAAGACCTCATGGGTAGTAGTGGAGATGAGCCTATACCTACTATAGAAAGTAGACGCACTAGATGACTGTGCAGTCATCCTCGCTCTCTTAGGCGGCATCTGAGAAGTAGACCAGACTCACATGTCAAAAAATGCAACAGATAATATTGTCGAATGAAATGCAATAATGCACATGAAATGAGAAAAATGACACTAACCCAACAAAAACCAGACAAACAGATCATGGGCATGCAAACCGATGCAAAACAACACTAGAAAACGAACTATGAACGAAACTATGCAATGCAATAACATAGACGACATGGTGCCAAGACTCCGGGACACAGTGCCTTGACGTCATGACGTGGTACCTTGACATCGTGACATGATGCCCTAACTACGTGATGCGATGTCATGATGCATGTAGTGATGGCATATCGCGGTGACTTGACGTCACACTGTAGTGCCAACATCAAATTCAATGCAAAAGACAACAAAATGGCAATCTAACAACCAAAAAATGTTCAAGCGTGGGAAGGTGTATCGACCATAACGAAAATGATACGAGAAAAACAAGAAAAGACATTGAGAAATTTCATCGAACATGTGGCGTGTGCGGACAAGAAATCCCACCAACCTTAAGCTTTAAACTACGGGGAACCCATCACATTCAACACACAAATAACCCCAATCTCAAAGCCTATCCCACACTCCATCAAATACCAACGCAATGCAAGAAAAATGAAAAACAACCATGAAGAAATTTAAATGTGAAAATCGAACCAATTTCGAAAATGTAGCAATGAAAATGATGCAAAATGGTATGGAACCAACATGACCCAAATATGACATTCACATGGAAAAATCAAAGCTAGAATCAACAAGAAATCAAAAACCTCAAAAAAATTCAAATGAAAGAAAAATAGGGATTTCAAATTTTACCTTTAAAAAACACGATTTTGTGGATGAATTGGCACTAAAATCTGATTCAATGTCGTTCAATATAGCAATAAGTGAAATAGAATCAAGAAATTGGAGAAAAAAATGGTGAGGAGTGGAAGAAAACGAAAAAAAAATACAGAACATTGTTTTAAATGGCCGGTCGTTGGAGCGAGAGGCGAGCGAAAAAGCCTTTGCTTTTGTCACTGGAGCAAGGCCTCGTGAGAGTCCGAAAACAAAATGACAAAAATAGCACCTGATTTTGAAAATTTTGAAAAATAGCCCCCTCCCTTTTTATGTTAAAAATTCTTGAGACGCACTTCAACACATGATGAATCAAACATGCAAATGTTTACAAGCAAAGCATCATCACAAAAAGAATTTTCCCACATACTCAAACCAAGTTTAACTGGAGTAAAGTATATAAGTGACTCATGTGTGATAAGTGTCAATATTTTCTCGTGAACATGACTTCAAACCTTCAATTTGTGAGAAATGACACGCGAACATCATTGTTGAATAAATATTTTCCCTTACAAATGAAAGTCAAACTCATAAGATTATTAGGATCTTCAACTGAAACTCATTTTTACGTATATTGTTCTTTTCTCCCTTGAGTTTGAGCATATGTATACAATTTTTTTTTTTTTGATCTATCATTTTTCTCGATAATTACATCTTATGTGAAAACTTTTCTTCATTAAGCGACTAAGATGACTCCAAGTCAGTTGACCTAGGGCATCAGGTTATGAGAAACCCCTTTGATTTAATTATTCAAATAAACTAGGTTTCAAAGAAGAGTATAAGATAATATATATATATTTCAGGGGACAATACTAGAGCTTAGGTGAACTAAGATAAGGCCAATTCATGTTCAAAGTTACCTTACCACAAATGACTGACATCTCAAATCTCACACTTGCAAGTCAGATTCACTCACAAGATCAAGTATGTGATGTGTAGATGATACATCAAAACATCTATACTTGGTATTCCACATTAAACCTAACTAAGAAATGGAAACTACATTACAGATCAGATGAATGCATACTCAGTCACTAACGTAACATTTGAGAACATCATGAAATGTCTAGTAGCAAATTTTTTTTTTAATTTTTTTAAATTAAGACCTTTAAAAACAAAACAAAACAAAAATTAAAACAAAACAAAAAAATGAGATGCATACAAGAATGAATTGACTCAATAAACTGCACATTCATGCACCTAAGTACCTGATTAAAAAGGTACATAGATGCTTTTACCTTTAAGAGTTTGATCAATCTCACGACCTCTCTCACTCTTCTTAACCCAAACCTTCTTAGAAGTAGAACTAGTCCTAGTTAACGTAGTCATCATCTCAATTAAGTGGCTAACCTGATTGATGAGAAAATTAACATTGCTCGAGATACCCTGACTTTTAATTCTAGCGAAATTGTGGCGCCGTTTTTTTCCTCTTTTCATATCCGAACCCTAGAACCTATACAACTCAATTTATACAAATTGCAACTTACTCCTTGAATTTTATATTATATTAATTTTAGTCATTTTTGTTCACAGACTTGCCAATTACAATAAAACGTAACAATTCTTTACTTTTCGTCGCAGTGCAAAGTGAGGAATTAATTGTACATATATTTCACTATCAAATAATTAGATGAAAATGTAAGGCTCCGATCATAAGCCGATAGCATTCCCTAAACAAAAATGGGAAATATTTTGTTCATAATTTGTTCTAAATTAAATTAATTGGAGACATTTAATAAGCAAAGATCTCAACTAAAATTTGAACAGAAATTTCCCAAACTTCACGTTGCAAACACCATACATTAGATTATACATCTAGTCATTTTACTTTTGTCTTGTTTTATCTCTGCTATCTCTGTGAGTTTTCTTCTTCTCAGGTGCTAAAGCTATATTATCTGCGAGTATTCTTGATTTTTCTCCATTTTTGTCGATGAAACACCAGGTTTATGTAATGCCCTAAACTTTAGGATTTGGATTTTTTACACAAAGGTGCTTCTTATGCATTCGAAATTCAGGTGAAATTAGATTTTTTTTTCTTTTTTCCTTTTTATTATGTAGATTACCTTTAAGTTCAAGTAAAAATTCCAAAAATTAATGGAAACAAATGAGTTACATTATTTAACTTTAGTTTGTTGAAGAAATGAAACTAAAATGAAGGATGAAAATGGATGCTAACTTACGTTAACAGAGTTCAACCCTACAACTTGCTACCTAACAATCAATCTTAGTTGTATTGTTTCTAGAAATCAGAATTCTATGAAATTTTTACAATATTTCCTAAACTCATTCAAGTACAATATAGTAAAATTTAGAATTTTCTAATATCATTAATGCTCACAACTGAAAATTCAATCACACTTCTAAAGTTGTTCCCGAGTACACTGAACACATCACAAGAAAAATGGCATAACTTATTTTACCGACATCCAAATGACTTAATTCCAAAGTTTAATGGACATAGGACTCATAGGGCTTTCAAAACCCCACTGGTCTCTTTCAAAATTTTGTAGAATTCAATTTGTGGGTGACAGTTTGAAAATCAAATAGAAAGTTTAATTGTTTAATTTACGTTTAAATGGCCAAATCCACACACTCAATCATATTTTCATAACAAAACTTATACTAACATGTTATACTAAGCCCCTGTTTGATGCAAATTTTTGGCTATTTGTAGAAGATTTGGGAACGTTGCAACAGTAACCAGCTTGACAAAAACTGAGCACTTTTTTTCAATTCATGGTTACACAATCTCCATTGTACCCCTCATTGAATTTCTACCTACTCACTTTCAAATAAGGCAGAAAGGCATTAGAGTAATTCACTATTTCATTACAGGGAGCAGGGAACAAAAGTGCCAGCTTTGGGGCCCACGTGATTTGAAAGGAAACTTCATTATTGGGAGAGAAAAATATGCATCAAACGGACGCTAACATGATATTAAAAAAAAAAAAAAACATCAATTCATAGAGTTATTTGAAAATCTAGTTTTATGCCCAAATGAAGTACAAGCTCAAACACAAATAGTCTTGTAAATCCATTAAGTCTTAACTTTAAAACACATGAAAGTAAATCCTACACATGAGAACTTTGATACTTGATTTGATATCTCCCCTTGGCTACTCCACAATCCATGTAGTGTCTACCCATCCATGATCTCTTCTCAATCTGAAAATTTTCATAGAGTAAGAGTGAGCATAAAGTCCCTTAGAATTTCATACCTCTTCAAACAAATATACATAATCACATCTAAAATATAAAAACTTCATACCGTATATATTTTCATATAGTTAGATTATCGGTGAAATCCTTGATTTCGAACAATCATTTGGTCATAAAAACTGGTTATAACCATAAAACTATAAACTTTACAGTTCGTAACTTGACATTATATTTATAAATATAAAATCTACAAAGACCTTTATAAGGAAAATCAACTTGCACTACCTATCTCGATTCATAATACGAAAATGGAAAAACCATTTGCCTCCAACACTCGTTTCTTAAATGGACCAAACCAACAAAAAAAAAAGAAAAAAAGAAAAAGAAAAAATAATTTCAGGATCTTTCAGTTTCTAAGTGGTTCCAAGGATCGGATTTTCTCGTGTTGGGAAGAAGACTCGACAGTTTTGTTGAGAGTTTGATTTTTTGTGTTATGTGGGAAACACTGAACCCTAATCTTAATTGATTAATGCTTGATATTTTATATACTATCTGTACAGATTATAATCATTTTTGTTATTTCAATATTTAGTTGCATTTGATTTCAGGTTCTACATGAAATAATACTACTAGCTGGAGATGAAAGCTATTTTTAAAATTTGAAATTTCACTCTTATTTTATCACAAAGGATTGGGGCAATAACCAAACCATCCACAAAAATCGATTGACCCTAGTCGGACCGATCAGTTTGGATCGATTTTTATTTAAAATTTAACTGGATTTGATTTATTGGATACGAAGATGGGTCATATTGGGTCGAGTTATGTGTTGACCCATCACAACCAATAAAAACTGCTTGATCCGATTTGCTACTTAAAAATTCAAATAAATTAATCAAAACAAATGTAAAAACTTCACTGTTCACTTCATCGAAGCAATAGTATTGATTCTCCTCCAATTTATGACTAAATCGCTTTAAAGTTGATGCTGATCGCCAATCAGTTCTTCAATATCCTCCAAGTTCTTTGTATGTACTCCTTATTCTTGATTTGTCTATTATTTTTTGTTAGATTCGTACTATATTTGTTTGCTAAATGAAAAGACTCAAAAGTTATAAAGCAATATTCGCACTATATTTGTGGCATTACACTTGGACATTGATGAAGAAGTTGGCGTGTTTTGTCTTCTCCACTTCATCTTAGAGCCCGTCTAGTAAGTTCTTTGCTTTTACTTTTACTTTTACTTTCTCTAAAAAAGTTTCGAATGAAGCTACCTATATTTTTGTTTGAAAACTAATTTTAAAAGAGCCTCCTATTCTTGAAGAGGTTTTATAGAAACGACATTAGACTATCTTTCTTAAAAAACTCTTCTAAATAAAAAAACACTTTCATAAAAATTGGACAAACGGATCCAAAATTAGCCTTTCAGTTTCAAAATGTCATTTTGATTTTTCAAAGTCATGTCAAATCAACCTTTAATGTTAACTTTTAAGATCTATTTGAGCTACAAAATCTTTTAAATCTTCTATGTATATCCCCAAAATATGGTTATAACTACGGCTAATATTTCTACAACTTGACAAGGACCACGTTATCTTTTCTTTGAAAATAATTAATTTTTTGATATGTTACAAGTTGAGTACAGGAAATATCACCCTTTGATTTCCTTGCTTCAGATGCTGGGGATATAACCTTGCTTAAGTTTCTTAAATTCTGCTTCTTTTTTTTGTAATTTGTAAAATGAAAAAATCTTACAAATGAACGATATCTTATGCTTTTCTATCCAACTATTACTTAAATCCAGGGGCGGAGCCCAATGAAGTCCAGTGTAGGCATTGGCCCAACCCAAATACCTAAATTTTTTTTTTATTTATTTTTAAATATTAGCCCACATTTGTAATTTTAATGCCCAACAGTGAAGCCTAATATCGTTCATGATTTAACTTAATACCATTAGATCCATTACCATCCAAGATTACGGTCCATTCCAATCATTCCCACTCCCTTTTCCATTCTAATTCAATTCAACCCACTCATTCTTCATCCTCCGCCTCCGCTTCCCCTCTGCCGGAGACGAACTTCTCAAGTCTCAACCTTCGACATTCAATCTCCTCCAATCACACCCCTTTGCTGCTCTGCCCCTGTTCGAGCCCTAGACGATAGTAGGAACTAGGCAGACACGATCGTCGGAAATTCCACATTCCACCGGCGATTCTACCCTTTTAACTTTTGTTTTGAACGCTCACCAACTTATTTGGATGATTGTAATATTTAATTTTTTTGGATTGACTCCTAATGAGTTTGTTATTAGAAACTATTCAGAATTTTTATCTTAGCATTTATTTTTCTTGTGTGCATCTAGTTCTATTTTTCTTGGCATCTCCAGCTTCATATGGTTAATGTTGTTAATTTGTGTGCAACTGAAAATTTTAAAAACTGCATAGTGTATTCAGAAGAATTGTGACTTACCACAATATATTGCATATCCTAAAGAGTTTGTGTGCAATTGGGCCAAAGTCCAAACTCATCGACCAAACCAAGCCGTCCAAAACTTGATTGGATTATGTTGTGTTGAGTTTAAATACATAATTGGGTTGGGTTGACTTGATTTTATATCAAATCGACCATGTTTGGTTGGATTTGAGTTGCGTAAAAAATCGACCTCAACTCAACCCACGGGCCACGCCCACTCTAGTAAAGGAGCACTAGAGTAGTTTGTTTCACAAAGTTCTGAATAATAATCAAAAAACTTGACTTAAAAATGTTCATAAATATATTTGAGTTAATTTTGAAAGGTTTATGTCAAGGCAGTCAAGTTTTCAAAATCTTCACTATAATGAGGTCCATTCCAGGGGGAATCACAATTTTCGACATCTAAGTAAATAACCCCAGTGTTGCTACAGTTAAATGGATCAATTTTTCACTTTTGCTCCTAAACCCTGACCAGAAAATAAAGTCTTGACACGTTTTGTTAGTCAAGAAAATGACCTCTTGCAGGAAGAATATTAATTAATAGTATTGTTGGATAATTTTGTTCAATTTCTAAGAAGAATATTAATTAATAGTATAGTTGGTTAATTTCGTTCAATTTCTAAGAGAATGCAGGACCTTCCATTCCCTAAATATTCCTTTTGAAGATAATTTTTAAAAGAGATTGATTAATTTTGACGAAAATTATGTTAAGGAGCCCTAAAGTGGCTAAACATGGAAGTTTCCTCTTCAACTGGAAGCCAGTGATGTTTGAGATTCAGCGTACTTTTCAAAGATAAGGTTTCAATCGCATGTAATGTATGTGGCTACTCTTACACGTACGTGCCAAATTTTCTTTGACCCCCATGCATACACATTAATTAGTGCCAATATTTGCGGGCAGTTACGTGAGAATTATTTCGCATAATTTTCAAAGACGACTAATTGTCAATAGGAATTATTAAGCTAAAGGTCCATTTGATTGTAAGGGTGAAAAGAAAATAAATTTCAAAGAAAATAATTGCCTACAACTTGTTTTCCCGCCGGAAATTTTTAAAATTTTGCATCTTTTTGTGTTCATTTGGCTTTATTTTACATGAAAATTGTCTATTAAAGTATTTTTTTCCTACAATTTGTTATAAAATTTGTTTTCATTGCCAAAAAGTAAAAAAACAAACAAAAAAAATCCAAGAAAATCATTTTTTCAGTAAAGTTTAGTGTACGATTGACTTTATTTTACATGAAAATTGTCCATTAAAATAAAAAAAATTTACAATTGGTCAATAAAATTTGTTCCAATTGTCAATTGCCAATAATAATAATAATAATAATAATAATAATAAAATTCAGTTGTCCTGGAAACCATTTTCCCACCTAAACGTTGGGAAAATGGTTTCCTTAATTTGGTGAAATTGGTGTACGTTAGGGGGTGGAAATTATTTTACATAGCAAATTTTTTCATCAAACAACCATAAATCATGGAAAATAGAAATTGTTTTCCATTTTCCATGGAAAACACGGGTTATCAAACGCATCGTAATAGTCCAAATGAGACAACTTCAAATTTGATAAACTTGGAATTTTTTTTCTCTATTATTTGTTTCCAATTACGTAGATTTATTTCACACGTCTTGAAAAAATTTTTTACCTGTAATAATCTTTGGATTAATGATATCCCGCAGTTTTGAATTTTCTTAGTAATTTAAATAATTATTTGTGTGCTAGTACAGTATACGTTGACTTCTTTAAGGGTATAGAAGATAAAGTGAATATCATCGAAAAATAAAGAAGAAAGAGCAATCAAAATTTTACACCAAATATGTGACTTCTCGATTATGGCAATTGGTGAATATCAAATGTGTATGGTAGAAATATAAAGTTTCTATGGATCAAAATTATGAAGATTTTGAAATGAAAATTTTAGCCGATGGAATCTATATGCTTTTCCCTCGCAATTTCAACAGACTTTTTCCTCTTTTTGAGGATTTTGGTGTGCTTAGAAGTCGACTTCTTGTATAATCTTTAGTACGTAATTAAAGATTTATTTTCTGTTGTACAATTGTCTTACTTATAGGCTATTTGAAGGGTATTTTAGTCATTTTTTAAGTTGATATTCTTTCATCAGTATGTTGAAAGTCATAATTAAGTCCCTTACGAATGTTATGTCCTTTTCTAACACTTGTTCAGAATTTCATTGTTTGCACACGAAGGGTTTAGTGCACTAAGGTTTGTGTTCATGTCCGAGACCATTCGAGGCCTTGTTGAATTCCTTGCCAAGTGTTAATTCACCATATTTCTTTGCTCATGGGAGCCTCGATCGCCGAAGTTTTTTCTTATCAAAGAAGCCTCATTGAACTAGTCACAAATCTCGTCCAATGCCAAGCGAGCAACTGTATCGCAGTTTGAGCGGCAAACTGGCGCTAGCTCTTCGCTACATTTGTCTCCCTTGATGCTCGATCGCCAACCAAGCGCCCAACTAACAAAAAATCGCCAACTTTTTCTTCTTCATCCCAAAGTGTCTTTACCAATTGAACTCTTAATTCGTGATGAAATTTGATTCCTTACCTATCCGGCTTCCAAATCAAAATTACCTAAACTTCCTCCATGAATCAAACTTTCAAATCGCATGAAATTTGAGTCACAAAATAACAAACTCTACCTTGACACAAATTCCAAAGCAAGTCATTAAGTCTTCACTCTTCAAATCATTATCCAACTTTTCAACCATGTATCTTTTGGACATACTCAATGTTATGAATTTTAAATCGCAAGATAATGATGATAATGAAATAAATAAGAAGAAAATAAACACCAAGATTTACGTAAAAATACAATATGAGAAAACAATGAGTGGAGGAGAAAAATCCACTAAAATTAATAATAAATGTGTTTACAATATCAAGATCTTAATTCTCTCATTTGAAATCCAAGCTATCTAAATATATCTTTGTTGGAGTTTTAGATGAAGAAGAAATCATTTTCCAAGCCAAACTCTCAATCATTGATGAAATTGATCTTCATTAATTTGGACTCTTAAAAACCCATGCTCCTTAGACTTCTTTTATTCTACCAAACTCAAATAACATGAAATTTGTATCATACCATAACAAATCTCCACCTTGAAACAAATTTTATCACAAGGAATTCAAAACACATCTCCAAGTAAACATCATTCCTCATCTTCTAAGCAAGCCCCAATGAACTAAATCAATGACAAACACCCACTAAGTTCAAGCAATGTTCAAACTTAGCAGTAGGAAGTGGTTTTGTCATCATATGAGCAGGATTATCCTTGGTATCAACCTTTCTCACTACAATCACCACGAGCAATCACATCACACACAAAATGGTACCTCACATCAACGTGCTTAGTCCTCTTGTGAAACTTCTGATCTTTAGTCAAGAAAATTGCACTCTAACTATCACAGAACACTGTAGACACCTGCAAGTCTTCACTGATTTCACCAATCAATCATCTCAGCCATATAGCATCCTTACATGCCTTGTAATAGCCATGTATTCTACTTCTGTTGTAGACAAAGCTAATGTATTTTGCAAAGTAGCTTTCCGCCTATAGCACAACCTTCAAGAGTAAACACATACCCTTATGTGATATTCTCTTATCAAGATCCCCTACATAATCTGAATCAACATACCCAATGATTTCATCTAAATTTTTAACAAAATGCAAACAAGCATTAGAAGAGCCCCTTAAATAACTAAAGATCTAAGGCACTGCTTTCCAATGTTCCTTACCAAATTTTTTATGCATCTACTAACTATACTAACTTCATGTGCCAAATCAGGTCTTATACAAACCATAGCACACATCAGTGAACCAACTGCATTGAAATAAGGAACCCGAAACAGTAATCAATGTCTTCATCTAACTGGAGACACAAAAGTGGCCAGCCAAGTGAGTACTGACAGCCTTCTCATTCACCATATTAAATATTTCAAGCATCTTCTCAATGTACCCCTTCTGACTCAAATACAATCTACTAGCCTTCTACTTCTCAAGATTTCTAGACCAAGAATCTTTTTTGCTATACCCAAATCCTTCATATCAAACTCTTTACTCAATTGAAACTTTACTTTTCTGACATATACTTTATCTTTGGCTGCCATGAGCATATCATATAATAATAAATATGTAGTCGATCGTACACACAACTCTTATAATTACATTTGAAGAAATGATGAGTAATCATGAATGAATCAAACCTCTTATATAATTACCTACAGTGACTTTTTCAACAAACACACATGGTCTTCTTTTCTAGAGACAATGAACCCCTCTAGTTTTTGCGTGTAGATGCTCTCGTCAAGTTCTCCATGTAAGAATATTGTCTTGAAATCCATGTGTTCAAACTCCAAGTCATTCTTAGCCACCACTCCTTATAAAACCCAGATGGAACTATACTTCACAATTGGTGAGAACACATCTGTAAAGTTATCACCTGAAATCGACTGTAGCCCTTTGCCACCAATCTAGCCTTGTATCTATCATCATCAATCCCTGATGTACCTTCCATTCTTTTGAACACCCATTTGCAGCAAATAACTTTTTTACCTCTAGGTAATTTCATCAAGTCCCATGATAAGTGTATTTTATACTCTTATTTGGGGTCTAAAATATGAATATTTGATAGTTCTTGACAAAATATATCATAAATTATTGTATTTTATGTTATACAGGTAAAACGCAATGGTTGAATGAGGAATCGAAAGAAAGAAGTGAAAAATTGTGAAAAATGATAAAATCCAAAATTTGAGGACCAAATTGCAAATTCAATAGTTGATTCGGACATAAGAAGATACTTTGAAAATTGTTAGGAGACAATTGAATGGATCTAGAATTCAAAAAGAAATGGAATATGATCAAAATCAATTTCCAATCGCACAACTTATATTCCAGATTTTTAGTCGAAGATTGAGACCCATTTTTGGTATAGTAAACACCAGAATTTGACAAATTCTATTTTCATCAAAGTTGTAGCCATTTGAGTTATCTTTTCAATGAAATTTGACTTGTGTAACAAGTCGAACTACAACAAGAGAAACCCCATTTTCCACGACCTACGATGTTGAAACTATGAGCCATGTTCATGTAGGACCGCCTTCACCTCATCGCATTCATTTTAATGAGATATCTAACGTCATATTAAAAAGGTACTACAATTCCAAGGTAACAAAAAGGTCATTTCGAATGGACTAAGGCCTAGGACTTACAGGATTGAGGATTTAAGTGGAAAAATCCAGTCTCACCCTTGGAATGTCGAACATTTAAGAACATACTATTTGAGGCTCATCTTGTCAATCTTGTTTGGACGATCTTCTTCAACTTATGTAATTATTATCAATGAAAATACTTTCTACATTTATAAATACATTCTACGAGGCAAATCCATTCCATGTATGATCCAAACATCATGGAAGAAGTCTTTGCATGGAAGAGTCATCCATTGAAAATAATATTATCCACATCGGAGGGAAAGGTACGAAGCACTATTGTAGGGCGACCTTGAAATCTAAATGGTGGACATAAACAAATAATATACAACCTTGCAAAGTTATCAACGACAAGATTCTATCATCTTTACGACTCTCGTAAGACAAACTTGCTACTCTAAACACGTGATTGTTTTTGAAAAGGTCAGATTGTACGTTAATAACAAACTCATTCAAAACTAATTATGACGGGCCTATACGAAGATTAGATAAAGAGTGACCCATTTATAATAGACATGCCTAGCTAGATGGCGACCTTATTGATCCAATAAATTGTTGTAAAATTATCTCAAGTCATTATGTCATCTTATTTTGAAGAATTAGTGCATACGTTAACCTCTTAACAGTTCGGCACTATTAAGTCAATTGTGCTTCAATTATTGCAACTAGGTTGATCAGTTTATATTATCTTTCGAGACTCCAACACTTGTACAAATTCAGGAAGGGAAAAACAATCATATAGAAGAAGAAACTCCTTATTCACATAGAGCAAGCTGATTACAAAAAGAGTACATGGCAAAGATTAAACAAGAAGAAATGAAAAGCTTAAGTCTATGTGGTGACATCGTTGTCTTGACGCTCCATCTGGCCTTCCTCCAATTTTACAATAAAATCTTCAATGTCATCTGTAGAAGTGGATGGCTTTGTTGGAAAGAATTCCTTCCTTATAGCAGCTAAGTCCATTTGGGGGTATAGTACAGCCATTCTCTTTAAGATTTCATCGTATACGACCTTTCTCTAATACAAACCAAGGCCGTCATATAAGTTGTTTCATGGAAATATGCCACATAATTGTTTACAGATGCCTTCCCCACCCCCACTTAGTTGTTGCCTCAAACTGGTAACCTGAGCAGTCAACTCACTTACCTGGGACTTCAACTCCCTCTTCTCCTTATTTGTCGCCTCCAAGACTAACGTAGCTATTTTCTATAAGTTTTCAAAATTCTCGACTCGCTTCATCAAAGCATTAAATTCAACTTTACAAAGGTGGACCTCCTTTTTCAACTCCAAGTTTTCCTTTTAAAGTGCCTCTACCCTCGACTCCACCTCGGCCTGCTTTACCTTGAAAGCATCAGTGGCTTCACTGGTAGTAGACGCTTCAGTCTTTACCTTCTTCAACTCAGCCTCTGCATCAGCCACCTTTTGAAAAAATTCTTTATTAGGCCTATGCAGTCTCATCATGCCCATCTGGGCATTTTGAAAGAAGCCTTGTAAGTGAGCCAATAGGGCGAGGCCAGCTTCTATCATATCCACCGAGTTATAGGTCTCAGCGTACAAAAAATATTTATCAGTTCAATACTTATGATAAATTCTCGTAGTCACCAAGACCTCGATAGGAAGCATCTACATTATAGCTGGAGTAATCTCATGTGACCATCATCCCACAAAATTCTGAGCATTGATTTTATAGTTGATTCTCCTCCTCTAAACTTATTGTGTTCTTGTTCTATTCGCCTTTATTTCATTATCGTCGTTATTTTGTGATCCGAAATTCATAACAATTACCATTATGTAGAACTAGTACGTAGATGGACCTTGGCATTAAAGTCATAGTGAAGATTGGAAGGGGGCGAGGAAGCCCTCGTGTAGGGATTAAGCCTTGGACTAAAATTTCGTCATGGACAGTTTGAAGTGTCACACTTATAATTTCGATTTTGCCCTAATTTGTCTTATAAATTGGAGACCATCATTAGGGTTCTATCATTATTTTCAAAAAGAAAGAAATGTTAGAGAAGATAGGATGTGCAATTCCTTTGTAAACTTATTTTCATCATAGTAAAATATTGTATTTGATATTAGGATGAATCTCTATAAATTTTGCATCTTTAATTTCTTTCTGAAAATTAATTTCTCTTGATTAAATATGTTTAATGTTTCTAATTCTCAACATTAATATTGTTCATCAGCATAACTTACTACTAAGAGGTGATGACATTAATTAATTTTTCATCTTAAATCTTGCATTTAAAGTCAGAAATCAGTTAAGGTCATCCACATACTAAGTTAGTGTTTATGAACAAATACGAATAACGAATAATATTATTTTAATAAGGGTGTAATAGATTTTTGTGGACATGAGTGCTATAAAACTGAAGAACAATTCTATGGGTATAGGAAATTACCCACAGAAAATGGACAAAATACACACAACAGCTGGACACCAATTTTTTTAGCAATATTTAATTCATGTGGGCCCCGCCACTCCATGTGAGGCCACTCTCCTCTTCGCCCTAGTCTTCAACATCAACAATTTTATAGCAGATATAGGGTCAACCGCGATGGCCTTTTTCACAAACTTGTCAATAGTTGTCTGGGGCTCAGGAGAATATAGAGGTTCAATGTTCTTTGTTGGTGTCAACCTCTTCTTCTAAGGCTTCTTCCCTTGAGGCTCTACCTTTTCCTTCTTTCTTCTCTGGGGGAGGTTGAGGATTTAGCTTGGACAAGTGAGACAACTCGTCTCTCTGATATTTGTACGCTAAGTGCTAGTACTCAAGGGTTTCATCTTTTTCGCCTCGCCAAGATGCCTTATTGAGAACATGTCCAGTTTGACATACTCTTTCTTCTCATGTTGCTTTGCGAAAGGAATGATGCATGAAGTGCTCGTTCAGTTCTTTATTGAGATCGGAGTACCCAAAATGAAGGTCAAATACGAACCATAGGGGTTCACACAATACCACCCTTTATAATACCACCAAACAGCTCCGTGCCAAGCCTTGAAAAAAAGAGATGTTTTAAAATCACTATAGCATGAGTCCCATCAGCTTCATCTACATCAATAGGCTCGTCCTCTTAGGAAGGGCCTCGCCTTTATTTTATTCAGTTTTACCAAAAGTTTCAACTATATCAACAGGCTATCCTTCTTAACAAGGCTTCGTCTTTGCTTTATTCAACCTTACTACATGCTACAGGCTTCAACTACTTCAATACGCTCACCATCTTAGCATGGGCATTACCTTTGCTTTATTCATCCTTACTACGGGCTTCCACCACATCAATATGCTCGCCCTCTTAGCAAGTGCCTCGCATTTACTTTACTCAACCTCACTATCAGGTTTAACTACATCAACATGCTCGCCCTTTTAGGAAGGATCTTGCCTTTTGCTTTATTCAACCATACTACAGGCTTCAACCAGTTTTGCGAACATCGAATTTCTCCATAACAATATCAAACATCAACTTTAAAGTCCATGCATTATATGAATGATCATCCATGGACTCCGAGGAATATTGAGCTACGATACCTCTTTTTTCGTAAAAATGCACAAAAACAAGAAGTGCTCAACTTAAAAGTCCATACATTATATGAATAATCATACATGGACTTCAGTGACTATTGTTATACATCACATTGTAATATTCTAGAAATCCTTCATGGCAAGCAAAATTGTGGTCCCACACTCCACGTTGAACTGCTACAAGCCAGTTTGACCGAACCCCGTAAATAGGCCAAGCCAATGTGCGGATGTAGAACCAATTGGTTCGTGTCGAGTTCCATGGAAAGAACCAAACTTGCATCATGGGGAAGGCGGCTAAAGGAACTCGGCACAAAATCTTTTCAAGCAATCCATGGTGTGTGATTGATGTGACAATCTCCCGCTACCGTCGCCCTTTCTAACCAATCAGGTCAAATCTAAGTCCCAAACTAGGTATTATGGATAATAAAATGATATTAGCATTTAATACCCGTGATTGATTGATGGCTATGACAAAAGGCCTCAGGCATTAGGATTAGGCCATGTATCCTTTCATCTAACGACTCTTACTCATTATCTTCTACTATAAAAGCTCACACTTAGTGTTATTCAAAAGGTAATGCAAATGTAGACTTCCAAGCCATAACTTAGTTCTATCACTGTTTAATCTATCATTCCCCAAAGTCAACCCCCCTTTTACATTAAAGACTCACGTTTAAAGCTCTGCCACACTTGTATACTCATCATCTCAACTGACTTGACGTTGGAGTATGCGTGGTCAACTCCACCACCACCGGAGGAAGCCACATGTGACTAATAGTTTGTCCAAGTGTGCAAGAATTAGGCTTGCATGAACGTGAGAAGTCTTGCGATTTATTGACCAAGTTGGAAGTACAAAATTCAAGATTAACAATATTAATGGAAAGAAAAACCTCGTAGTCATAGCCAATGAGTTCGACCATACATTTCAATCTGTAATCTTCCTTCATTTTGTCCATCTCGTCTATTCAATTGAGAAACAGTAAAATAAAAAACTGAGCCGAAATTACACATGAGGATATAATGTTTTCCTAGAATTATATTGCTGGTGATATATCTAATTAGAGCCTTGGAGGTAATTTTCTTTACGTTTTAATAATGTTCCAAATGCTTATCTTTGTTCTTATACAAAAAAAAAAAAAAGTTGGAATGTCAAGTGATGGGATTATTTACGGCATTCTATTTACCTCTGTGAATGTGTATATGAACTATTCTTTGCGCGAAATAAACTATAATGAAGAAGAGAAATAGATGATACTCCAATGTAATAGGTGGACGTGGTAAGAAAATTCATAGTATAGCAAACGTTTTACGAGATCCAAACACACTAACATGTTTAGTGAATTAAATTTCTTTATATATAAAGACTCTCAATCCAAATAGACAGAAATAAATTTCTTGAGACTGCTATAAGGAGTGCGTGAATGTGTCAGCGAGAGAGATAAGGGAGGGAAACCTGAATAAGTTTGACGGAATCTAAAAAGAGAGCTTTAAGATTATCGCCAAGAAACAGAAAATCAAATCAAATCAAATTTGTAGTAGATTCAGCCAAACTAAATCAATTTCGTTCATCCAAAACTACAAATTCTTCTGTTTAAACCAAAAAATAAATAGAATTGATGGACATACCGAAGTAGCAAAGAGGGAAACTTTTGGTGAAAATTTTTAAAAGGCAAGATTTTAGAGAAATACAGGATATTTACTTTAATCATGCTAAAATTTTGACAGAAAACTTTTGACAGACAATACATAGCGGGAATTATCTGAAAGATGGAAAGAGAAAAAACAATCCATTCATCTGCAATCACATCAAAGTTGATATGAATTCTAACTAAAATTCCCTATACTCATGGCTTTTTCCTATTTACTTATATAAGGTTTTGTTATATTTTGATATTGTTAACAAAAAATAATAATTATCTTTTATTTTTTTTTTTTTTTCAATTATCTTTTCCCTTCAAATGTATATTTTGTGGGGACTAAGAAACCAAATAGTAAAATGAAATTTTTTTCACTAATTATTAACCTACAAACATGTCAAATATTTTTGTCAACAAAAGATATATCTTGTACGTCAAATTTTTTGTTGGAAAAAAATACAAATGTTTGTGGGCACAAGTCCTTCATTTAATAAGAATTTTGAAGCAAATCACAGTCCTACGAAACGTTGTTTCTATGGGAAAAAGTAAACTCTGCCTACAAATCTCAATTTGTCTCCCAAAATTTTGTAGGGAATGTATAAATTTCTTATAGTGATTGCTTATATGATTTTTATATGATGTAAGAATTTAGTTTATTGCCTTTAGTGGTAAAAGTGAAAACTAGTAATTATACTGAATAGTCTCGAATGGGCTTGATTAAATATAAATATTGTAGTTTAAATTATATAAATCCAATTGGATCTCTTTAGTCGCTTCAGAAAATGGTGTGTGCTTAATTGTATCGGTAATAAAGCTCAGGTACTGCTTGTACAAATAGGACCAATAGAGATAGAGTTATACGAACTAGGAACAAGACATAGCGCTATAAATAAAGCTTAGGGGGATGGCCAGCACATAATTTGCTATCCCCTATAGATAGAAAATAGAGATTTTGATCTCTTGATTTTTGTGTTCTGTTTTACAAAATTGTGGTTCTTGACTTGTTCTTGAGATGCTCGCTCACAAATTGTTGTTCATGCTTTTGAAAAACACGGAAGAAAATATGATGTTGGAAACTAGAAAATTGAATATCAAGATTCAAGAACTCAATTGAAGTAGTCGTTGTCCAGATAAGAATATAGATTTAAAGATTAATCACACATCAAGGGAAGTTCTGCAATCTTTTATTTGAGTAACATGATTATTATTACATATATCTAATAATTTAGTAAATACCTTGGATCAAGTATTGTTAAAGTAAAAAATAATTGTAATCTAATTTTTACTTATTTTCCAATGAACATAAAACACATAAAAAAGTTTTGTATTGGAAGTGGATAAAGGGTATCGTAGGCACTTTACAATCTTTTTCAAACTCTTGAAAATGGTAAAATAATGAATAAGTTGTTCATAGCAAAGAAAGTGCTGGAAGAGCCGTATTTGCCACATACATTACCTAGCAGAGGTCTCTATAATTTAGCTCTCCTTTTTTTTTTTTTAATAATTTCCTAATTGTTCATATCACTTGTTTATAAATGTTTTTTTAATTATTAATCTGAAGACTTTTAATCAACTCCAACTTGCGACATACCAAAGTTTCATTGTTAAATATATTTGATTTTACGAAGGATATAGAGAAAAAGTGAATATCATCGAGAAAATGAAAAAGAAACGATATTCAATCAAAATTTGAGACCAAATATGTGACTTCCAATCGTAGCAATTGGTGAATCATATCTTATCTAGCATAGTACAAGATTAAATGTCTGCGGATCAAAACTAGGAAAGTTCAACTGAAAATTTCAGTCAAATGAAATTGTTTTAATTAGCAATTGTAGGAAGAATGAAGCAAATTGCCTAATGTCCTGATACGGAACCAGTAATTTGTCAAGGAAAAAAATTTTAAAATAATGTTTTTTTTAATTGGTTAAAGTTGGAAGTAAGTAAATTATTCTGATAGAAAATAAGAATTACTTTCAAAATTATAAACACTTCTTTAATCAATAATATGAAAATTAACATTCTAAGCATGATTGAAAGCGAAAATCTTACTTAAGAAATATTTTAACTTTTTTGTTTAAATTAGCCAAACTTCTTACCCTCTTCTAATTTGAAATTAATCTTAGGGTTTGTTCAAGCTAGGCACATGGACTAACTTATTTACCGTGGTTTAGATCAAGGCCTAACCTTAGCTGGCAAGGGTGGATTTTAGAAAATCAAAACCAAGAGTTGAAGGTTTGGCTTAGAATTCATAGAAAATTACGGGGATTGAGGAATGAGATATTGTATATTTTCGACGGTTTTATAGAGGTATGGATGGGGCTTTGTAATAGTGATTTGGGTGGTGGAATAACTCGAGTGGTCATAGTGAACAAAGGTTTGAGTTGCATAATTTGACAATAGAATTGAATGTCTTCACATACATTCAGGGTTCGTTTGATAGGCAAAAGTAGAAAAGAATTCAAATTTCATATTAGTCGGAAAATAAAAATCCATCAAACCCATTGGAATTCGTTTTTCATGAAAAAAAATGTTATTTAAAGTGATTGTTCCTTGAAATTCTATTTCTATTTCCACGTTACAATTAAACGGCCAAAGTGAAATTCGTTTGCCTCGAATGTGACATTTTCCATGGAATTCGTTGCAATTAAACAGAGCGTTAATTTTTTGTTGTTGTAGTTACTATCTTATCCTTTAAAAAGAGAATTCAATTTGTTACACGCATATTCTTCAATAGTAGTAACATCTATTGAAGGTCAAATAACAAATATTGCAGTGATACATAAATTTCAAACTTTTATTTGCTTATGGAAGTTATCACAAGATATCTTCACATTCACACAGCACACACCAAGTCGTTATTACAGAAAATTCTTAAATTGACTTATTATATTATGCCTAAAATATGCTGGAAAGCTTATTTTTGGTAACTTGAAGTTTCTTGTTTTCCCACATTAAGTTGTCTCAGACCCTGAAAATGACAAGAAATTTAAATAAGTTAGTGCTAATAGCTACGAGAATTGATCAAATTACAACTACATGAAATATACACAAACAAAAATATTTGTTAACAAAATTAAAGTATCATATTCCTTACAGATTATATTCAATTTGGATTCTTCCGGCATCAGTGTTAGCAATGGCGGAGAAGGCTTCCTTGGAGAGATCAAATTGGTTAGTTTCGCATCCTGGGCAAAGATCTACAATTGTAACTGTTACTTCACTCCCCGTGCAAGGTTGTGGTACGCCTTGGTTGGTCGGTCCAGTGCACCTCACTGTGTACCTTGTTCCGCATGCTGCTTTATTGTTGAATAATGAAGGATTTGCTGCTGCTATCATTCTGCCTCGGTCTTCGTTGCCATAACATGACGATGCTGCGAATAGTTTAACCAGTGTCATAACCTTGTAGACCCTCAGGGCCATACCATTAATTCTATAGACTATTGTGGTTACAAATGAATACTTTTAGACGGTATACGTGTTTAAATTAAGGGACTCAAATCTCATTTATAACTGGAAAAACAAAAAATGACTGAAAAAATATTTTGAAATCACATTATATTTTGAGCTAATTTTGAAAGGTGTATCCTCAGGCGGTCAAGTCTTGAAAATCTTCACCATCATCAAGTCCAAAACCTCTACTTTGTCACATGAAAAATATATTTGAACAATAACAAATAATGACATCTTAATGAAAAACTTACGAAAATAAGTATCGTAGAAAGTGGCAGTTCCGGGAATGGCACTGGTCATGGAGATCAAGCTTGTGGCAACGAGTGCCATAATGATGATACGTTCAATTGCCATTCTTAAACAATTTAAGCAATAAAAGCTTTAAATTTTTTTGCTTCTATTATCTATTATAGGAGATTTTCTGCATCTAACAACATATTATGCCTATTTATAAAACAAAGTTGCTACAGTAAAATGTGCAATTTTTCCTCTGACCGGAAACGCATTTCTTCACACGTAGTCCAGAAAATGACCTCTTGCAGGAAAAGTATTAACTATTGTTGGAAATTTTCGTTCTATTTCCAAGAGAATGCAGGGCCTTTCATTAATTAAAAAATGTACTTAATTTGTATTGATTGGCACATCCCTTGTATATTCTTTTTTAAGATAATTTTCTTCACATTTAACCTCTCTCTTAATTTCAAAGCACCCGCAAAATAAACTAGCGTTCGAAAGTGTACCAAAATGCCCAACCTATCCCGCACACTCTCAAGTGTGACGTTTAGTTGTTTATTTTGACGAATATTATGGTAAGGATCCCTTACGGGCTAAACCTGGAAGATCCTTCTTCAACGGGAACTAATGATGCTTACTATTCAGCGTACTTTATATAGATAAGCTTTAAATCGCATTTAATGTGTGTGGTTATTTGTAGACGCGCCAAACTTTCTTAGACCCCATGCTTGCACTAATTAAATAGTGCCAAATTTTGTAAACAATTCCGCGTGTATTCTTGCATATAATTTTCAAAGATGGCTATTGGAATTATTATGCGAATAGTCCAAATTAGAATTAACTTCAAACCTAAAAGTCCTTCGAATCCGATATATCCCAACATTCTCTATGAATTTGTCTATCATTTTTTATTATTATTTATTTATTTATGACTTAGGCGTTCAAATTTCGTCTGACTAATCATAAGGAGTGGCGGTCTTCCTCCCCTGGGTTGCCATCTGGGTTAATCCGAATACCACTCAACTTATACACACTTGAGCCAGACATTCGACGGTTCTCCTCTCTATAGACCTCCGGCTCCAACATAAATGTTGTCTTTCTGCTGTCGCGAAAATTCAAACATTCGATACTCTGTAGAGAACCCTCCTACTTTATCATTGCGCCATTCCCGTGAGGGCATTGAAGTTTTTTTTTATTATTATTTTTATGATTGATGGTGAAAGGCAACTTTTCTTTCTCAATTATTCATTTCTTGTTGCGTAGATTTCGTTAATAAGTCTTGCCATATTAATTTGGACAAAGACTTAATTATAATTTTCATAGCCGTATGTTTCGAAGTTTTGAATTCTCATAGTTCTTTATTATGCTCTTGTTTGATTCTCATTATTTGCAAAGTATATTTTTCTTTCTTTATTTTTCAATCAAACATTCTTCAATAAAATAATATTAGACGCAAATCCAAATCATTTATCCACACATTCTCTATCAATTTACCATTCAAAAAAAATATTTTTTACCAATTAATGGGGGCTCAAACAAGGGCTATATATATTTGACTTCTTTATGAACATAGAAGATAAATGGATATTAAAATTGAAATCAAAATTTGACACCAAATATGTGACCTCTTGATCATGGTACTTGGTGAATCAGCCCCTCTTCGATGGAGATTACAATCAATGTTTTAGCAAGTTTTAATAAAATTTCATGAAGCGTGTGGTTATAAAGTCGTGGACGCATAAAATATGTGTAAACATTGAATTTTTTCATGTGATCAATTAATGAGGTACAACGTTTTACCTTCAATTTCAACTTAATGGTGTTTCAGTTTCAAGCTCATTGATTCGAAAATTGGTAACAGAAGTCAGATTTGATGAGAGTTTGGCTATATAATGGGATTTAGTCCCTAAGCTTAAGCATTGAAAAATATACATCATATATCATCAATATATGAGCGTCAAAGAGTTTAGAAGTGTCTAAGATGGAGAAAACAAGAGGTTGTGTAACATCGTCAATGGGCGAGGCAGGGGTGGATCCAGCACCCGGCGAGTCGGAGCGGCCACCCGTGCTAGTTTCGTCGAGAAAAAAGATTAAATGAGATTTTATATTAAATATATATAAATAATAGTGCACAAAAGTTTGGAAATAAGCAATGTAGCTCAAATGATTGAGTACTCACTTTCCATGAGAGATGAATGGGATTCGATTCCTTTCACTGTCACTCTTTCTTTCTTTCTTTTAGGCTATGTTTGATAGCCAACATTTTCCATGGAAAATGGAAAGAAATTCCATTTCCACCCTTAACTTTTGTTTAATAGATAAAATTTGGCATTTTTTTCTCACTCTCCCACCCACGCGCTTCTTTTCCAGCTTTCCAAGGAATTCATTTTCCCAACTTTTTGGTGGGAAAATAGAATTCCAGCTTCTGGTTGAACATTTTTTTTTTTTTTTTTGATAAAAAAAAACTTCACTTTAATTGACAATTTCCATATAAAATGAAGTCAAATGAATATTAAATTTTGATGAAAAAATAGTTTTCGAGCAAATTTTTTTTTTTTTTTTTGCCAATGGTAACAAATTTCATAACCAATTGTAATCCGCCTTTTTTTATTTATTTGCAATGAAAACAAATTTCATAACCAATTGTAAAAAAAAAAAAAAATCACTTTAATGGACAATTTTCATGTAAAATAATGCCAAACGTGAACAAAAAGATTCAAAATTTCAAAATTTTTCCAGGTAAAAAATTATATCAATCAAACACGCTTAATTAACAATTCTCTGCAAAATAAGTTCTAATCAATTACTTTTCCAGGAATTCGTTTTCTTTCCACCCTTGCAATCAAACAGACCCTTAATGTTTTGACTAATAATAAATATATAAAAATTGTACCAATGTTTAACCAATAAATTGTGTTCCTCAACATTAATGTTAGACGAAAAGCAATGTAGTTCAAATGGTTGATTGCTAACTTTCCATGTGAAAGGAGTAGGATTCGATTTCTCTCACTTTTACTTTTTCTTTTAATGTTTTTACAAATAATAAATAAATAAATAATGTACCAATTTTTAACAAATAAATGGTGTTTTCTCACATTGTGAAGTGCTTGTTTTGTATTTAAAAGACTGTGGATACGATTACATTCACCTCCTCTCATTCTTTTAATTTTTTTAACAAATTAAATTGAAATCCTAAACAATTATATATTATTAGTTTTCATTTTCGAAATATCTTTTTAAGAAATTAATTAACTCAAATTATTATTATTTCATAATATATACTTTTAGTATTA
>CAIGRP010129450.1:0-18096 GCA_903798385.1 Fraxinus cuspidata | reverse complement strand
CGCACATTACGAGCCCTCGACGTCGAGCCGCCTTCGGTCTTCTTTCCGTTGACACCATCAACGGTGGACAGCACAAGCAACAGCGATTGTTAAAGGAGGTGAACCAGAACTACTGAACCATGAACATGTGAAGCCCTCAGCCGGAAGCCCTCTAATTGAACTTTTCTTTTTGTTATTTTGATTTGATTTGAACCTAAAATCAAGATGAGTCATGTATCAGTTTTGTGATTCTTATGAAATTCATTTGCTGATTTGCAAGAAGAAGATCTCGATCTCAGGCGCTGCTAGAGTAGCGAAGCCTCAAGCCTAGGGTTAATACTTAATTGAAAGCCGCCACTGCCCTTGAGGTGAACTTAATTGAATGTTTTGCCAAGGTTAGACACAAGCTGCTGATTTAAAATCATGTATCGATTATCAATTTTGTATATTGCAGTCTACATATAGGTTATGATTTGTTAACTTGATTGAATGTTGTGCTAATGTTGAAAGTATTTTGCTTGATTTTATTTGATAGGCATAGGTTGATTTGGGCTTCACTTGCTTTTGTTTCCAATTACTTGTTTTTGCTTTCAATTGCTTGATTTGGGCTTAAAGTGAAATCATTCTTAATAGCAATAATGTTTAATCTAGTTATCGAATGAAGAGATTCTTTAAAAAAAAATTATTATAGAAATGGCTAATGGGGAGATACCGAATAAAGTGGATTTTGATGTTTCACAACTTCAAAAACGATAATTTGCAGTAAAATCTAGACGATTCAGTCCTTCTTAGTGTAAATAGTTTGATAGTTTATTGGAGTATAGTGTAAAAAAATGCTGCTTATTGCTTGTATTGTTATCTTTTCAAAATAAGTAGATTTTATTATAGTAGGCCTCGTCGTACTTAGCTTTCATTTGCCCCATATTCCTCATTAAATTATAATTCATTTTATTTTTTATCAATCATACATTCTCTAATAAAACAATATTACACTTAAGTCCAAACCAATTTCCTTCTTTTTTAACTATACAATCTCCAAAAAAAATTTAACATTCATTTCATTATAATGTGAAATAATAGGGTCAAACGGACGCTTAATGATCAACTTGAAACTTATATCAAAGTTATAAAAATCGGCCCAACCGGTCAGGCTGGGAACTCGATGACACGGGCCCTTGTCCGGGCCGGATAGATTAATTTAATAGAAATGTACATGACTCGGTCAAAACCCAACTTTGACCGAGTTAACCGGCGGTTTTGATTGAATTAACACGGCCAATTTACCGGTTTTCAAAATTTAAAGGAATTGAACCTTGGACCTCTAAGTAAAACAATTAGTTCCTTACCATTAGAGCTGTAGAATACTTTAATGTTTTTTTTATGTGCAATAAGTTGTATGTAACCAATTAATCATATATATTAAAACTATTTATTTTTCTAAAACTATTTTTATAAAAACTTTAGTTAAATATTTTACTTTATTTTATAGACCTAATTAATTAGTGAAAAATAATTTAAAAATAATAATTTTGCTTAAAATTTTTTCGTACCTTAATATTTTTTTATAGATTTTTATGCAATGACCCACCGGTCCGACTAGTAACCCAAGATCCAGTACCTTGTCCGGGTCAATATCCGGGTCGGGTCTTATAACTATGACTTATATATTGAAATGTGCTCTAACAAAGAGTTTGAAGTGTTGAATGACCTTAGTGATTTTACAAAGAAGTTAGTTAAGATGAAGAAAAGTAAGGTATATACATTGATTTACAATCTTTTGACTTTAGCGCTAGTTCTACCGGTTGCTATAGTATTTTCTGCAATGAGCATTGTAAAAAATAGATTGCATAATCGAATGAGTGATTAGTGGATAAATGATAGCATAATTATTTATGTAGAGAAATATATATTTTTGAAGATTGATAATGACGTTATTGTACAATAATATCAAAATATGAAAACTTGCAAGAAACTAGTTTAATTTATAAACTGTGTTATTTTTATGATTGTCATAATATTATTTTATATTTTTATCATCATTAAATTAATGATAAAAAACTCGAGTTTGACGTCAATTAATTAGTGTCCGTACTAAACGGATGTATGGGCTCCGCCTCTGAATCGGATTATCAGTTGTGAATTCAACATTAGCATCAGGTACTTATCAGATTATAATAATTTTTCAAAAGGATCTCAAAATTAAGGGTATTTATACAAGTCCCTGTTTGAGCTTCATTTTATTCAAAATACATTATTTTCTCATTTTCAACTATACATTTTCTAATAAAATAACATTACACATAAATCTATTTTTTTAAACCACATATTATTAAAAAACTCACTATTCTAAAATGCATTTTTGTTTTTCAAAATTTGATTTTAATGTGGCTCAGAGAAGCGCTAAGTCCCCCATTCCTAAATAGTCAAATATGTTCCAAATAAAAAATAAAAAATCCACGTGTCTGAAAGGATTATGCAAACAATGTTGAAACAATATGTTAAAACGAATTCAACGTTAGGTTCGTGAGCAAATAATAACATATAGTCATAATACATGAACAGAGCCTACTTAGCTAGATCAACAAGATTAATCCTAATTAGGGGTGGGCATGGGTTGGGTTGGATCGATTTTTGCTCAACCCAAACACAACCCAATATGATCGATTTGATCAAAATATAACTCAATCCAACCCGTGTAAAGGTCGAAACCCAACCTAATCCAACCCAATCAAGTATCGATCTGGTTGGGTTGGTCGGTTTGAGACAACTTGCCAACAAAAATTAAAGTCATTCAATTTTCTATTANCCAATCAAGTATCGATCTGGTTGGGTTGGTCGGTTTGAGACAACTTGCCAACAAAAATTAAAGTCATTCAATTTTCTATTATACTAAATTCGAATAGACAAGATTAATTAGATAAATAAATAAATAAATAAAAATATATATTATCTTATTCAATCGTCATTAGTCGAGCCTACAAAGAACAAAGTACGAACATAACTTGAAAAACTTATGCTACATTTCTTGTGGGAATGACACTAAACTCCTCTTCTAAAATGCCCCAAGGTAATTACGCTTACACTATACACTCATACTTTTTAGGTTCATTTTACTTTCTAGGCATTTTATTTTATTTTATTTTTTTTTTAAAGTTGGCGGGTGGGGTTGGGTTGAGCGGGTTTATTCGATTTTCATGAGTTAACTCATAACCCGACCCAATCCAATCTGCCTACACACCCAACCCGTGTAAAAACAACAAAAAAATAATCCAAACTGGTCGGATTGGTTCGATTTGAACAATTTTGGTGGGTTTGGTCGAATTTTGCCCGCCCCTGATCCAAACATTGAATTGACCTCGAGGTCCCCCGAACCAGCTAATAAGTTATAATTAAGAAATAAAAACGAATTTCAAGATGTCAGTGTTTGTTTCTAATAGCAATCAAATCCAACGTTTTCCTGTTGGCCTCTGCTTAGAATACCATCTGCCTTGTTTTTGTACGGAAGAATCTTTTCTCCTAAAAAAATTAATTAAATCTGTGCTTCGGGTTGTGCACAAAAAGGTCCTTAATACTTTTTCATTTTTCAACCCATTTGCCTTTTCCTAATCCCCATTTGCATTTGGCACTTTGTTTAAAGGCATCCTAACATATGAAAGTCATTTAGCCCCAGTTTGGTACTTTGATTTTTCATGTTTTATAAACTCATTTTTAATCATCTAGTTTTTTAATAAAATAATTTTGTAAGTAGATCTATAATTTTTCTTACTTTTTAATAACACATTCTTCAAAAATATTATTTTTCACAAAATTTATTTTAAAGAAATCTACATCAAACAGCTCTTAACAATTTCGACTGTTTAAGAGCAACACAATCTGGATAATTAATTAGTTCATAACATGGGACGGGATTGAATGCACTTATTTGATACGTTTGAATTGAAAAGGATTATGTAATAAAAATGCAGAGTATTTATTAGTTATTTGTGTAATTTTAACCAAACAAACTTGCATGTATGCCTCTACTTCTACTTCTACTTCGTGATCGTTAGCTTCTATTTGGCAAAATTATAAATTATTTATAAATGATAACTTTTATTTTTAATCATACACTTCAATGATTCCATCTTTCACTTATTTTTATCCATTTATATATTAAATAATTCTTAATTTTTTCCCAAATGGTAACAATGGTAAGAAAATAAAGAAGAAAATTCACCAATGGTCCCTAAATTATCGATCGAGTAGCAAATTAGTCAACAAAGTTTCATTATAGTTGCACAATGAGTCCTTGCTAGCAAAACCTGTACATTTTTTTATTAAAATAATCTCGCTTCAAATTTTGGACACTAGTATAAATTAAGAAGTAAAACCTAGCCCCTATTCTGTACAAATTTTTTGATAATGAAAAAATACTTTACACTAAATAATAATATAATATTATTATTTAAAAAAGAGTTAAAAAGTACGAAAAAGTTACGAATTCACACGTAAAATTATTTTATTGAAAAATGTTTTAAAAAAATGAATTTTAAAAAATGAAGCCAAACATTGACCTAACATTATAAAATTCAACATGTGATGTTTAAATGACAATTTAACGAAGATCAAAATGGACAAATAAAACAAATTATTACTCCCTCCGTTCCAATTATATATGTTTGTTTTGTTTTTCACACAGATTAAGAAATATTATTTAATGTTATTGGAAAAGTAATTTTTGCAAAAACTTTCATAATTTACCCTCATTTTTTATCAATAATTAGAAGTAAATTATTATTGGAAGTAGTAAAAAAATATGAGCATATTAGTAAACGAACAAAACAAAACATTCTTAATAAAGAAGTAAGACTATATAATTGAGACAAAAAAATCAGGAAATTAAGCATAAATAAATCGGATGAGGGAGAAACAAAACAAAGTTAAAAATAGACAAATAAAACAACTTATGTTTGTCATAATTTAATACAACTAACATCTGAATGCACATATATTTATGAACTACGTTAACAAGGTAGACTGGTAGACCACTGAACTTGCTTTGATCAAATAATTGTGTGGAGAATAGGAGCAAAATAATTGCAAGCTTAAAGGTTGTAGCATCCAAAGGAGGACCAAAAATCAATGCAAAGATCCGATCAAAAAAAAAAAAAATCAATGCAAAGATGGTGTGTTTGGAGTGGACAAGTCAAATATTTTGGATTGGCGACATGAGGTCGAAAAGCGTTGTAAATTCCTATTTTCTTTTTATGAAATGTGATTTATTATTATTAATATTATTATTTTAAAAAAATGAGTTAAAAAGTAGGAAAAAGTTACGAATTCACACGTAAAATTATTTTATTGGAAAATGTTTTAAAAAAATGAATTTTAAAAAATGAAGCCAAACATTATAAAATTCAACATGTGATGTTTAAATGACAATTTAACGAAGATCAAAATGGACAAATAAAACAAATTATTACTCTCTTTGGTCCAATTATATATGTTTGTTTTGTTTTTCACACAGATTAAGAAATATTATTTAATATTATTGGAAAAGTAATTTTTGCAAAAACTTTCATAATTACCCTCATTTTTTATCAATAACTAGCAGTAAATTATTATTGAAAGTAGTAAAGAAATATGAGCATATTAGTAAACGAACAAAACAAAACATTTTTAATAAAGAAATAAGACTATTAATAAAAAAATAAGGGTATATTAGTAAACAAACATAATAAAATATTTTTAATAAAGAAATAAGACTATATAATTGAGACAAAAAAAATAAGGAAATTAAGCATAAATAAATCGGATGAGGGAGAAACAAAACAAAGTTAAAAATAGACAAATAAAACAACTTATGTTTGTCATAATTTAATACAACTAACATCTGAATGCACATATATTTATGAGCTACGTTAACAACGTAGACTGGTAGACCACTGAACTTGCTTTGATCAAATAATTGTGGGGAAAATAGGAGCAAAATAATTTCAAGCTTAAAGGTTGTAGCATCCAAAGGAGGACCAAAAATCAATGCAAAGATGGTGTGTTTGGAGTGGACAAGTCAAATATTTTGGATTGGCGACATGAGGTCAAAAAGCGTTGTAAATTCCTATTTTCCACAATATTATGTCAAAAAATTTATGTCTTGGTCCCCTATTATCTTCAAAGCAACTTTGATATGTGTAGGTGTTAGGTAAATTAGATTATCTATGAATTCGATACAATTTGTATTGTTCGTTGTGTCTAGCTTGTCCAGTTGGTAAAATAAATGTAAGATCGATGTGATTTCTACTAAACTATACAATCGATCAAGTTTAACAGATCTCCACCCACAAGAACATTTGAGATATTCAAAGAAATTGAATTATTATGTATCTTGCCATACATGGACTCTTGCTTACTTTCTTGAAATTAAAATTTTGGTTGGGTTTCTTCTCATTTCTTTCTAGATTTTTAAGAGGCGACGGTTAATCCAAGAAAAAAAAAAATGAAATTTAGGATCTTAAATTTTTAGAGTTCCAGTCCTTAACTCATATCCTTATTTTCTCTATTTCAACAATGTTTTCCAACTAATGTATTCACTTATGTTCATACTAAAGAGTAAACTTTGGTTTGCGTCTTAACATGCATATGCAAATCATTTTTTTTCTTCTAATTATCTAAAAAGAAATAATTAAAACAATAATATTTTCTTCTTGAAAAAATAATTCCACATGTTTGAACACGTAATTATTTTTCACCTAGGTACAACAATATAGTTTAATTACCTAAGTTAATTTTGAACAGTGTCAAACCTATCTTTTTTCAGTTTTCTTATTTATATATATATAAAACTCGTTTCTTGCTAGGGAATCATTTTACACACGTACTTTGAATATAATAGATGATGAAAATTATTGCATTTAGCCCTTGTGTGTAGGTTGATTTTTTTAAGTAGTCTTTTTTGAAATGTGGTCAAAATATAAGGAAAAATTATAGTGAAGTGTGAAAAATAATTTTTTTTTTTATTTGTGATTGAAAGGGAGTAAAATCATTTTAATGATTCATAACTCTTTTAATTCTGCAGCATGGGACTATTTGTTACAGGACAGGATCCAATCCTAATGGTTTCCACGATTGATAACTTTTTTTAATAAATAAAGGTTCCCACTAACTCAATTTCTTTCCCCAAAAGTTGATTTCAGACACACACACACACACACAAAAGGTATACTGCATTTTTCTTTTTTCTTTTTTTTTCTTTTGTCCATATAAAAAGACTTGAGAAAATTCTTCCACTTTAAATGTAGTAAATCGGTACCAACCTTTCACAGTAATCGGAAGATCAGTTTTAATGAGGGAAATCTAACGATCTGTGTTATGTTATGTCATAATGTGGTCCCATATGTGTAATTTTACGAACCTAAATTTGAAACGAGATATATTATATTTTTAACGTGTCAAATACGAGCTTAGAAATAGAAATTAAGGGAAGGCTTATTAGTTGAGGTGGTGGTGTAAGCATCTGAATATTTTTTGTGTTTTTTTTAGTGCTGTCTTTTGGTGTGTTGGATGCCATCCCCCGCGACCCTAGAAAACGAAGTTACGCACTGAACGAGGGACCCTTTTTCATGGCTAACAATTAATGCAATTAAACAGACAGCTTATTTTTGGCCAAATAATGAATAATTTACAACCATTTTTCTTTCTTTTCTTTTAATTAGTCAAAGTTGGACGTGTATTATAAGTTATTTTAAAACACTTTATAAGTAATGTCAAAATAATATTGATATCGATTTGTTGAGAGGATTTGATGATTTTCAAACGAAATAAAGAAAATAAAATTTAAGATAAGAAAATTGTACTCTCAAAACTCAACTTCTATGATTCATATTTTCTGCGATGACGAAATACTACAAATGAACAATATTTTTATACTACATTTGGTATGTAAGAATTAATTGCTAATACATGAATTTAAACGCCCATTAAAATTTCTAGATACATGAATATAAATAAAATTATCTATAATAACTCTAAATTCATGTAGATCAAGATTTATTAAGTCAACATTCATTGAGTCCAAATTAATGTGAATGTTAAATAATTGAGAATTAATAACACAAAAATTCATGCATGACAAGGATTTTGTAGTATTTATTATATATTGGAAAATGAAAAATAAGATATTATTGAAATAATTGAATGGTAGCAGAGTTAAAATCGTCCAAAATGATTTTAACTTGATATGATATTTAATATGTTAGGCCCGTACTTAATATATATTGAAAAATGAAAAATAAGGTATTATTAAAATAATTGAATTGTAGTGGGATTAAAATCGTCCAAAAATGATTCTCACTTGATATGATATTTAATATATTATAGATTTGAATATAACCCGCAAAACGAAATTTTAGTATTTATTATTTGAGTTGAATTATATTAACATTAAACTCGGAAATAGTCTTATGTTGTAATTAGCAAAGTTCATCACTATAATTATTTATGCATTGTATGGTATAAATAGACTAAGCCAGTTGAGATGGTTGACAATGAAAATCAAATCAACAAATTCCTATCACCTAACTAGGATTTTGGTTTCGATGCTCAAACCGGAGCAAGAGTGGAAAGATTATTTAAGAGGAAGAAATTTGAATTGTGCATGCTTTATTCTTCGGGTATTTATAGGTTTCCCTCCAAATTTTTGGATAATTCAGTAATTTAGAACAAATGATAGATGGCGGTCCCTTATTGGATTGCTTGTACCTAATTTTGTGAGAGTATCACGTTTTATGCGTTAACTTATGTCTTAATCAGGAGCTTTAGTTCTCGTGCGGTGGCGTTATTAGCCCAACAACAGTTTCACGATTCTACTGTAATTCTACTATTCTATTTTATCTCAAATACTACTTTATTATATAAACTTGTTATAGTCGATTTCTACTATATCTTAGGCCCTTCTTAGTGCTATATATGAGGAGGAGTAAACATCTAGAAAAATCAATCCTTACATTCTACACAATAATTTGTAATAATCCATTACTGAAAATTAATAAATTATCTTCTTCTGCCCACGATATAATTTTACCATGTAAATTTTGTGTTCTTGTTTGATTTTTCATATTGTCGTATTATACTTGTCTTTCATCTAATTACTCAACAAATTGGTATCAAACTAATTAGTATCTGTTTTGGGTTCTAACAAGTGGTATCAAAACGAGGTTCGATCAACTCAGTTCAAGGTTTATTTTTTTAGATTGCAACTATAAAATATGATATTTCGTCGTGTGGATCACAACATTAGATTTTCGTTTTAGAAAGTAGAGATGCAAATAGTGCTCATCAGATGAATTTGGATGATATGTTGTTAGGATTTGACAACATGCCCTCAACTTGGATTATAAAAGAGAAACAACGTAAACATCCAAAGGTCATACAACTTCATCTTTTGAATAATATTCTTTGGGCACGTTTTGAAGAAGAAAGCTGTAGTTGCATTATGGTTAAAACTAGAGCAATTATACATGATGAAAAGTTTAACCATCAAATTTCACTTGAAGTAGTGTATTTATTCTCATTGTATGACGGAAGGTTCATCACTAGAAGATCACGTAGATGTTTTTAAGAAAATTGTTGCATATTTAGAAACTTTGGAGGTCAAATTTGATGAAAAAGATTTAGAGTTGATATTATTGTATTCGTTGCCCGCTTCATACATGTTGTTTATATACACGATCTACATTCGTAATACTCTCACCTTTGAAGAAGTTTGTGATTCTCTATTTTCAAATGAAAAGATGATCATCTTGTTGGATCTGAGGTTTATGGAGATGGTCTTGTTGTTGATGGTGATTATTTGAGAGGCAAATTAAAGTCTAAATACAGTAATACAGTTTGTAATTATTGCAAGAGACAGGTGCACATCAGAAAGGATTGTTATAAGTTAAAGAAGAAGAAAAAATTAGCTACTACAAATAAGAATGAAAAACAATCAGAAACTTTAGGTAAATACAATATTACAAAGATATGTACAAGTATGGAGAACTTGTGGTTATTTTTTAGGGGACTCCAAGTCTGACAATGATTGAAATTTAAATACATTAGTACTTTTAATATATGTTCTAATTGGGATTTGTTCTCAACATATGAAACGATTTTCAAATGAGGCATGGTAATGGAAAATAATTCACCTTGGAGGATAGCCGGTACTATAAAGGTCATAATTAAGATGTTTGATAGGGTTGTCAGAACACTTGATGCTGAGAGACATGATCCTGGTTTGAAGATAAATTTTATCTCCTTAGTACTCTTTATTCAAAAGTGTATAGGCATACTTGTGTAGGTGGAGTCCTAAATGTTAGTAAATGTGCTCGCGTTGTGTTAAATGGACAGAGAGTATCCCTATTATATATCTTGCTTGGTTCTACAAAATCTTTGGATATTAATCAGCAGAAATTAAGGACTCAAGTGGATTTTAAGTTTGGTTCAGTATCGTCGAAGTTTGGTTTATGGTCCATTTAAAGAATACATTTCAGTAAAGGCAAAAAGTTATGGGTAATTCCGCTTTGCCACCACCACCAACCTACACTAACGGTGCCTTCGTATTCAATTATTAGAGAAAGATTCAGAAAAGATATTAGGCCTCCACAAAGATACAATGAAGTTGATTTAGTTGCTTATACTTTAGGTGCAGTTGAAGGTGTTAAATATAGCGAAAAACCTTCTTCATAAGTATTTTGTGTTGATTCCATTATAGGTTAAGTTTCTACCCTGTTTGGTAAATATTAAGTTATTTGTAATTTTATTGCTCGAGGAGATAAATTGAGTAACTTTGGTACCCAAGGCAATTTTGCTGAGCAATGCTTGAAATTCTGTTAATACTCAATTTTTAGAGTTTGCTCTATTTGGGCTCTTTTGGAATAGGTGGATAATTCTTTTCTTGGAGGATTTTTTGGAGAAAATTTTTTGTTTGAAGAGTTAAGTCTTATTCCTTATTGTGGATTTATCTTCAGGTGGATCATTTTTGAAGTTTTGTTTATTGCAATGAAATTCGGTTCAAAGTGGAGATTTATTAAAATTAGGATGTGACTCGTATTCTATTTTGAAAACTATTTGATAATTCTATTTAAAGTCGACTTGGGAATTCTAGTTGAAATCTATTTGGAATTAAATGTGGGGTTTTGTTACAGAAGTCAGCAGCCCAAGTGTCGAAATCCGAACACCTAAGCACCCATCAGAAGGTTTTGGAAGAATTTGATGCAGTGCTGAATGCTACCTCATTCGCTTGCTAGTCACGAGCTTTGGCACTCAAGTTATGGTCTTATCTGCCCAATGACGATTTTACAATTCTGTTATAATTCTACTAATCTATTTTATCCCAAACACTATTTTATTGTATATCCTTGTTATAGTCGACCTCTACTACATCTTAGGCTCTTCGTTGCGCTATATATATGAGGAGTAAACCTCCAAAAAAAATTAATATTTACATTCTTCAAAATAATTTGTGTTACCCCAAAAAATATGCCTCTAACATGGCCAATAGATCCCTAGGGTCTCTCATGTCCATGCAAACTTAATTCCTGTACACTTAGACAAATCGTTAGCAACACGTAACCTCTTTCGGTGGGAGTGGAGTTGACCGCTCACACTTCAACGGTCAAGTAAATTGGGGAAGAAAATATATGGGTGTGGGAGAGCTTTAGCCATGAGCCTCCAATATAAAAAAAGGGGGTCGGCCTTGATAAGTGATAGATAAAAAAGTGATATGGAAGAGTTATAGATTGAAAGTCTAAACTTGCATTACTTTCAAATGGTACTAAGTGAGTTTTTATACTAAAACAAAAAGATGAATGAGGGTCGTTGGGTGAAGAGACATATGACCTCGTCCATGCGGCTGATGCCCCTAATCTTAGACATCAATTAATCATAAGCCTTAAATGCTAGTACAACTTTAACATCCATAATGTCTAACTTGAGGCTTTGGACTTGATCGGAAATGCTGGAAGTGGGGACGATGACAGTGAATTGTCACATCAATCATATAACAAAAGATTTCATGTTCAATCTTATGTTGTGCTCTTCTTGTGGCCTCGCCTCTACTCACAGACCTGCTCTTCCCTATGGGGGTCAATATGATTTGGCGGGGTCAGCAAGTATATTGGTTCGATCACAGAAAGGGGTTCGGTTATATCTGCCCCGTGTTAAGCCTACCTTGGGTCACCACCTATGATATTTGGGGCCTTGTGAATCAAAGCATAACAATAGTCCCTGAAGTCCATGTATGATTATTCATATAATGAGTGGACTTTTAAGTTGGTGGTGAAGAAAAAAGTGGCGTAGCATAACAATTATCCCTAAAATCCAGGTATGATTATTCATATGATGTGTGGAATTTTAAGTTGGTGGTGAAGAAAAAAGCGGCGTAGCGTAACAATAGCCCCTGAAGTGGGCACGAGCCTATTGGAGTAGCCGAAGCCTGTAATAAGGCTGTAATAAATCGGTAGGGGTGGAGTTGGCTGCTCACAATCTGACGATCAAGTCAATTGGAGAAGTAAATATATGGGTCTGGAAGAGTTTTAGACGTGAGCCTCCAATATAAAAAGATGTTGACCATGGGGAATGATAGATAAAAAAGTGATTTTGCACAGTTATAGTTTGAGAGTTTAAGCTTGCATTATCGGCATTAAGTGTGAGCTTTTATATGAAATAAAAGATGAATGAAGGTCATCGGATGAAGAGACACATGGCCTCATCCATGCGGCTGGTGTCCCTAGTCAGACATCAATCAATAATAAGCCTTAGCATCAAAAATGTCTAGCTTGCGGCTTTCACTTGACTGAATAGGCTGGCAGTAGCGGTGATGACAATGAATTGTCATATCAATCACATAACAAAAAATTGTCTTGGAGATCTTGTGCTGAGCTCCTCGTGGTCGCGCCTCTACTTATGACTGGCTCTTCATCATGGGGGTCAGTATGATTTGGCGGGGTCGACAAGTATATTGGTTTGACCTTAGGAAGGGGTTCGATCAGATCTGCCCTGTGTTAACCCTACCATTGCTCGTCAAGTAGGATATTTGGGGCATTGTGAATCAAGGCGTAACAATTTATATTCCTCCATTATTGTTATTAATAGATTCTCATTTTCTGCCCGTGGTATAATTTTACCATGTAAATCTTGTTGTGTTCTTGTTTGATTTTTCATATTGTTGTATTATAATCGTCTTTCACCTAATTACTCAACAAATTGGTATCAAAGCTAATTGGTATCCGTTTCGAGTTCTAACATTTATAATGGTAATGGTGATTCTTCGTGCCTCTCATCTCACAGAAAACGGTCTCTAAGTATCCTTTCTATCAAGTGTAATGTATTATTAATTTATTAGGCTCTATACAAATTCTAACAAGTCGGAGATGGGGTTGGGAGTGTGGATGGAGTAGGTCATGCCATGACTATGGGTCATGTTCATTTCTGAACCAATTTCCAGTTGTTAATTTGTAGGGTCATGGTGCCTTTATGACTTGGTTTGTCCTTTTTACACACCCCTCTTTCTTTCTCCATCCTTTATTTATCAACACTCTATTCCACTCTCCCTCACATTCACCTTCACCTTCAACTTCACCCTTCCCCTCCTCTCTCTCTCTCTCTCTTTCTCTCTAAATCTTGATTTTTCAGGGGATGAAAAGATGAGGAGAAGCTTTCTTTTTGAGGGGAATGTTGTCTGGCTCGAGGCCACCAACAAGATCATCGGATCAGCAGATCGTTAATCTTTTGGGATTGATCTTATGTAAGTGTCGTCGGACCAGGCTTCATTCCCCCCAATTCTTACTCTCTCTTATCCATGAGAGACGTCTCCAGATGATTACTAGTATGCAGAAAAGTTTCAAAAATGGTTTACTTATTGAAGTTTGGTTTATAGTTATGTCTAATTTGTTGATCTAATTGTTTCTAGATGAGTTTTGGGCTATTTTGTATGTGGGTTTTTTGAATGGTCAGGTGAATTGGGGACTGTTAGCCATGCAGGAGCAGATTGGTGTAATGATTAAAGATTTTGACCTGCTTTTTTTGCCAAAAAAATATATACAAAAAAGAATACGGTAATAGATTCATATTATCATCATTACTCCATGAGATTCTTCTATTTTGTGGGTGGGTTTATGATGTTTACTCTGTCAGTATATCATTTTTCTCATGATGATTTCAAGAATCTGTACTGTCTTTTATGCGTTCACCTGATCTGCTTTTTACTTAAGCACATTAGCAGTAGTTATGATTTTTAGGTTGAAATTAATGTTCATTTATAAATTTATGTTTCAAACGATGGCTTAGATTTGTGACTAGTAAATGTTTTCATTGCCTTTAGTTTGCTCATATTTTTTATTGGTTTTTCTTCATTAGGGTTTCATCTTCCTCACGGCTTTACTATTTTCATGCATGAGAATTTAACTCTTCCAAAATGAATCAAAAAATGTTTTAACTATGGATCTCCATGTCAGGATAAAGATATATACATGAATTGCCTTTTTTGGGTTTGAACTTCTGTTGAACAGCCTCATTTGCTTCAGAAACATCAGTTAAAGAGTACTTTGTTAATATTGGCACCAGATTTGTATTTTCAATATATTTGAATTAAGCATGTTTAGTACACTTTGGACAAGACCCAATGGTACTAAGGTGCACATTTTTAATCAAGTAATGAAATTTCATGACTTTATGTTTGGTTTTCTTGATGATTAATTAGCTTAGTGAATCCTCAAGATTTTAAGTATCAAATGGCCAAAACTGGATGAGGTAAATCCTTGTATAGTTTCTCGTGCATAAAAAAGAACTCCTTTTTTCCATTTCTGTTATATTGCTGGGAATTTTCTTTAGTTACCCGAGAAGTGAAAGATATAATTTGAACTTCTGTAAAGCTGGCGTGTGATTTCTATGTTGCTTGAAGAAAGGTGAAGGAATAACCCATTTGCCAAGGAAAATATTGCTTATGATATAGACCCTAAATTCGTCATGAGATTTCTTGTTCAGACCAAATCCTCAAACAGCATAGTTTACATTGCCTTCTTACTCTTTCAATTTGCTCGGTAATGCTTGATCATGTAGTGTGTCTGGTTGCCCGGGAATGATCGCTATGACTAACCAGCAACTACTACCAGTTGGAGCATCATGCAGGAAAGTTGCAGCTCGAACATCCAACCTGTTATCACAACAGTCGAGTCATTATTTTTCAAGAAATTTGACTGAAGTTAGAAAGTTGTATTCTGTCTGTTCCTATAGATCTTCAAAATACTAATGGAATATGGAATGAAGTGTTAAATTGTTTTAGAGAATGTATTCACTTTTAATTGGTTTGCCACCGTATTCTTCCGCCATAAGTGAGGGGTGATTGAATAAAGTTTTCATTCCTTTAAAAAAAAAAAAATGGTATTTCCAAGCCAAGAAGAATGCATTCACTTCATGTTCTTCTTCCCTCAAAATTCCAAGATTTTTCCTGCCATATTCCAAAGTTTTATCTTTCACTTAAAAGTCAATTGCCCAAAAGTTGATTATAAGTTCAAGTAATGAATGTACACGTTTGTGACAACTCACCCTTGAAACTGGATTGTAAAGAGAGTGTTCAAAAAGGTTATATAACCCACCCACCCACCAAGACTTATCTATATAGGACACAACAAGTTCATTACAGTCTGTACCTCGTCTCACAAAGTAGTCCACATTGTTCTATATTCCATATTAGATGACCTAAATCATTGAGGGCTCTAATATCAATTGTTACACCTATATTCCTTGCCCCCCAAAGTTTAACCTTTCAATTTCCGAGGAGGCGCCTATAATATTTCCAAATACAATCATGCTATATGTATATTATAGTTGACAACAAGTTTTATATTCTTTCATGTGGTAGCAATCTACACAATTGATTTTAAACACGTCCAATCCATCATTATCCAGATTCCTTCCACCCAAGGGGATGTACCAATGAAGTAAATCTAGCTTAATTCTTTCATATAAAGGCACTCGACCATCAATCCGAACTACGCGGGAGGCAATTAGGACCATTAAAAAAATATTTCTTGTACCCAAAAGAAAAGGTAAAATTGAGATGAGAGATGAAATTGTGAATTTTTATTGCACAGAGGGACTGTGCAAAAGAAATGAAAAAAGATCATGATGCGGAAAGGTGAATATAAGCCATCTATAGACAAGAAGGGTGACAGACCTGGCTCTGATAATTTGTGTCATCAATTACTGAAGGTGATGCATCATAGGGAACATTAAATGGCCTTGGAATTGAATAATCTGACCCCCCTTCTTCTCTCAGAGTGGAGTCACCATCACCAATCTATTCCACGGTCTTCTTTTAAGCCCCTGAACTGTGTGCATTGTTAATTGGACAATGATTTTTCTAATTTTATCTGCACAGAAATGTCAGCTTATTTTCTGCAAGTCTTCTTCTTCTTCTTCCCCTTTACTCCCACATTTTCTGCTTACTGATGGCCATTCTAGTCAGATTTTTGCCCGCGTTACCGTTCATTACTCAAGTGATCTTGATTGTGTCCAAAGCGTATTACGGTGGTATTAGATGGGATCTACAATCTCTATTTCTAGTCCACATCCTAATGTGTGGATGCTAATCGAATTCAGTCGGACCATAATGGATGCACTAAAATTATGGCCCACAGATTAGTTAATAGCTAATAGTAATACTATACATAAAATGAATGTGTTAAAGAAATTGGTTTAAGCTTAATTAACATTCTTCCTTGATGAGAAAAAATAAAAAATAAAAAATTAGTGTACATCGTGTTGGTGATTAAATTTTAACTACTTATGATTAAATATATATGTTTATCCATAAATTTAGTATGCCCACAATTGCTATTCACTTTGAGAGCAATTTTAATATGTTTAAAGTTGAAACAAACAGAGTCAAATTTAAAGGTTGATGTAAGTTCCAACGAACATAGCATGCAAAATCAAATAGTATATTATAACAATATTCAAGACATAAGAGTTTTTACATATATTAACAGTTTTCTAAAAAAGTATAAAGCGTTATTAGACAATAAAATAAATTTTAAACTTTTACAAGCTTAAATAAGCGTAAAGCGTGATTAGATGAAAAATTCAAAATTTGAATCTAGATGAAGCCCATGCTAACATTTTAGAACAATGTTTTAAGAACTTTTAAGAGCATGAACCTTTTGAAATGAACAGTGAGAAGCTCACAGTGAACAAGATAATGTACACCACAAGGTGGTCAGTTGTATTTTTTTTACTAGTAAAAAAAAAAGGAGGAGGTTGAACTTGCTGAGGTGGTGAGATAGGTGTTGTCACTTGTCAATGTATTTTGACTCCTAAGCATTGTGGTCCTCGTTTGTTTGTTGAACAACAAATCGAAGGTTTTTATGTTTAAATTTTTTTTTTGATTAAATTGAACGTGAGGTCCTAACACCTCATTCTTTTCTCATTTCTAGCCCTTATCATTTTTTCTTCATATTTAACTTCTCAATGTTCAATTTTTAAATATGCGTTCTAACTCATGATTACTGTTCAAAAATATATTATTTGATAAAGTCATTGTTGGAATTTAGTTTAAAAAGATAAAAATTTGATAAATATGAAATCATGAAAAATGTGAAAAGTGACTTTCTTGTCAATTTCGATCAAATATTCGGACTTGATGCGATGGTCAAATAATGAAAATAAATAGTTAACTTGATCTATTCGTCGAGTAGACAATCGTGGTATATTTGGAATCTAAAACCCAATTTCGAATGAATAAGAATTTGAGATCCAAAGTTGAAGGAAAAAAATTGATTTTTTGTTCACACACAAAAATGAGACCCAATTAAATGGTTCAAAAATTGAAGCCCAGTTGGAAACTCGAAGGATGGGCCCAAGCGAGACCACGTAAAGTTCCAAGACAGTATACAAGACAGAATTATAGAGTGGGGGCTCATTATTGCTCAAGCCGATAAGACTAGAGATGGCAACGGTTCGGTTCGGGGTCGGTTTGGTCAAACCCTAATCGCACCACCACGTAAGTTGGTTCGGTTCGGCTCGATTCGTATATCGGTTCGGTTAATAACCACGAAAATAATTTTTTTTTTATAATTCCGAACTCCAACCGTCAAATTGAAAAAA